>VDFB02103505.1:0-59024 GCA_007258455.2 Sequoia sempervirens | reverse complement strand
TACGCTAAATATTTCTTCTTATCATTATTTAATTTTTTACTAAAATAAAAAACTGGTCTACCTTCTTGACTTAGGATAGCCCCTATTTCTAAGCCATTGGCATCACATTCTACTTGAAAGAATTTGTTAAAATCAAGTAAAACAAGTATAGGTTGTTTAGTCACTTTATTTTTCAAAACTCTATAACATTTTTCAGCCTCTCGAGTCCATTCAAAATACTTTTTATGTCCTTTTATAGTGTCAAGTATAGGAGCAACTATGCTACTAATTTTTTTGATAAACTTTCTACAAAACCCAAGTAGACTAATTCAATATTCATAAAGGTACACTTCTTGAGGTTGATCAACAACTTCTCCTCATGCAACTGTGTCATAACCAACCTTAAGTGCTCTAGGTGTTCTTCCTTAGACCTACTAAAAACCAATATATCATCCAAATAAACTATCACAAACTTCCTCAGGAATGATTTTAAAACTTCATTCATAAGCCTCATAAAAGTACTAGGTGCATTTGTAAGTCCAAAGGGCATAACGAGCCATTCATAAAGACCATAATTAGTCTTAAATGCTATCTTCCATTCATCCCTAGGTCTGATCCTAATTTGATGGTAGCCACTTTTCAAATCTATCTTTGAGAAATACATAAAACCACTCAAACAATCCATTAAATCATCCATCCTTGGAATAGGAAACTTGTATCTAATGGTAATCTTATTGATTTCTCTGGAGTTTGTACACATTCTCCAATCACCTTATTTCTTGGGCACTAGGACTATTGGTACAACACAAGGACTAATACTCTCCCTTATCATCCTTTTTTAGGCAAACCTTCAACCTGCTTTCTAATATCCTCATTCTCCTTAGGAGTCAATATATATGTAGCCTTGTTTGGTAGGCTATCCCCTGGAACCAAATACATATGGTGAGTAATGCTCTTCATGGGAGGTAACTCATTAGGAAAATCAACTACCAAATTATCCATATACTCTTTCAATGTCTTGTATATCATTCAGTAAGTCATCCAACTTCGTGGAGGCAAGAGCAACCTTAGGCTTGAGTACCAATGTATATCCCACTTCTTCTTTCTTCATATCATGTAAAATTATTTACCACTCACCAATATAACCTTGCTGCTACTACTACTCTTATTATCCCCTTCTTCTCCTCTCAAAGGTAACAATGTATGTTTTTGACCATCCTTCTGAAAAGTGTAGGTATTGTTTCTTCCATCATGTATGGATCTCTTGTCAAATTTCCAAGGCCTACCAAGAAGCACATGGAAAACATCCATGGGCATGATGTCACACATAACAGTTTCCTTATAACTACCTATTTGAAACTCTACTAAGGTATTCTCATCTACCAATAACTGGTGCCCTTTTTGTAGCCAAGAAACTTGATAAGGATTAGGATGTCTTATTCTAGTAAGAACTAGCTTGTTCGCCATTTCACTTGACACAAGATTATCCATACTACCGCTGTCAATAACAAGTTTGCAACACTTATCTTTCATCTTACAATCAGTCTTGAATAAGGCTCTTCTTTGTACTAGTTCTTGACTCCCCTTTTCCGGGTTCAATAATTCTCTCTTGAACAACAAATAATCTCCCGTCTCAAGTTCTTCTAAGTGATGAGAAGGTGATCCTGCACTCTCTTGATCAGCTTGCACAATTTGATTACTCCTCTTAGGACTTGTGTGACCTTCTTGTGTAAATTCAAAACACTCCCAACTTTTGTGACCAAACTTGTTACACTTAAAACACTTGCCTAGAAAGCCTCTTCCTCTTCCTTGGTAACCTCCTCTACCAAATGGTCTCCCTCCTTTGTTTTGGAAATCTCCTCTTTTGAATTGGATTGTCCACTAGAAGTGCCTACTTCACCTTGATGGTGCTGTTGTTCTCTATTAGAGTGCTTCCCTCTTCTTCTTACTCCTCTCCCTCTACCTCTTCCTTGCTGATTTTGTTTTCTCATAATCTTCTCTTTTGCTTTAATGGTGAATTGATATGCTTCCTCAAGAGTCCTGAGTGACAAAAGATAGTTCATCTTGAAAACTGTATCTCAATCCATTGAGGTACCTATCTACCTTCTCCATATCTTCTTCACTATGCCCTAATCAAATCACAAGCTTGTAGAACTCCTCTGTATATTCTTTCACACTCATCTCTTTCTGCTTAAGATTTTGTAATCTTTTAAACAAGTTATTCTGGTAGTCTCTAGGAAGGAACTTAGCTTTTAGGTTGACAACCATTCTATCCCAAGAAGTTATTTTCTCCTTGTTCTTCTTTCTTCTTTCTGATTGCATGTAATCCCACCACATAGTGGCATGGGCTTTAAGTCTTGCACATGCAAAGTTGACTCGTTTCTGCTCTGCCACTTCTTCGTATTCAAAATACTTGTCAATATCATTGATCTAATCAATGAGTCCCTCTTTACTGAGGCTTCATGAGTAGGTGGGAATCTCTATATTGGGCTTGGCTCCAACCACCATGATTGCTATTAGTAATATTACTTCAACCCCATCAGATTCTTCTTCTCCATGAATCACCTCTTCTCTGGCTTGCTGCTCCTCTTCATTGCCACTTATATCTCCAATAGGTAATCCTCTCCTCTATGCCTGCTCCATAGCATCCATTCTTGTCGTGAGACTCTGCAACAATTCAAGAATCCCTTCATCCATGCCTCTTATGGCACCTCCTTTGGTACCTCCTCTTGGCATTCTTCTCAGTGACATCTTTCCCAATCTTGCCTTGCTTAATCACTTGCTACTTTGATACCAAAATTTGATTGATTATTAAAATTCAAACCAAAACCAATATGGAATTATTGTACTACAATCCTTAAATAGTACCAATACAGGAGTATTAAACCAAGAATAAAAAATAACAAGAACTTCACTCATCAATCTATCCAAGAATAAACAACAATGAAGTAATGGAAGCACAACCACGCGCACAAATAATTGGATATCTTCCTTTTTACATAACATTCAAAATATCATGTCCAACATTATGTTGGATTGGAAAACAAAAGACAAAATTACACAACCAACTCCCAAACTCAAACCATTTCTCCACTAATCCTGGTGAATTTCACATAGCAAGGATGGACTGGCAATAGCAGCAATACAAAGAAAAATCAATAATACTTTTTCAGCGCAATTTCTAGAGAATACTTTGCAACTTGTAAATGCATGAGGCAAAGGTTTATATGCTATCATAAATGCACTTCTGAAAGGCTGCCAGGAAAGTAACTCATTCCTACGCCCTGCTGATCATATTCTTCATGCATGCATCTTTCTTTCCCACTCTCGTTGCTGCCCACGATGCTACCTTCTTTTTCTGCACCTTCCTTCCTATCGATGAAACTTTCTTGCTTTCCAAAACTGAATTTGTAACTGTTTCTTGCTTTTTTCCACGTGCCCATGTAAAAGTTTTTTTTTTTTTGCATATATGATTTTCCTTCCCCCACGTGGTATGATATTTGAACATTTAAATGTGACATAGAGTAGTGCCAATACAAGGAAAACTACCAAACTAAAAATTGCAAACACAAGCCAAAAATTTAACACCAATGACAAACACCAAAGAAAACAAATTCGAAATGCAAACCAAAATTGCAAGTGTCGATGCTCTTACTTTGCATGAGATTAATTCAAAAGGGGAAATCAAATTGAATATAAATAATTGTAGCACTAACAACAAAAATAATATAGAAGCCTAGCTTTGGGATGAAATAGAAGATAGATCCAAGAAAATATTAGGTGCAAGAAGGATTTGTAGCATGAGGAAATTCTATAAAAACTTTGTCCATATTTCCACCACAAAATATAGAAGCTAAAAGTCATAAAGAAGAAAAATAAATGAGTAGAATTTCACTACATTTGAACCAAATTTCATGTGGCATTTTGTATATCCCTTAGTACTCTAGAGTAGGAGATCTATTGAAATATCTAGAAATAATTGAAATAATATTTGGGGAAGGAGATCAAAGACTAGAAGCCCTTCAAGATACTTTAACATGTAGTGTGAAAAGGTGGTGGTACACTGATGAACTTAATATCACCACTTGGAAAACATTCATAATTCTTGAAAAAAAATATTTATTTGCTAGAAGAGGGAGACTAGAAACCCACTCTAGAATAGTGCAAAAAGATAGAACCTAAGGCTCACCTACAAGATTGCATTAAGAGAGAATATGATGAAAGATTGTACATTAAAATTTTCTATTGGACATAGCCACTATAAATGTGTCAAAAAATACATACTTGAATGATCCATTAAGAACTAGAGAAGAGAATATAGCCTTAAAAGGGACCCAAGCTAGTAAAAAATGGAGATTACTAGCATGAAAGTCAAAATATGAAAGTAGTAGAAGTACTGAAAGGATAAGAAGACCTATTTCCTCAAAATTTCAATGATCTAAATGGCATAAAAGAATACATAGTAACAATGAAAATATAATTGAAAGGAGTGAAACCACAAAGGAAAAGATCATACCAACTGAACCCTAATATAAAAAAAAGAGAGTAAAAAATGAATAGACAAAATGCCCGTAGGAGGTATTATCAAACCTACAAAATATGTAAAATGGATAAGCCATGATGGTTCACCATAAGAAAAACTAACAAGATAAGAAGAGTATGCATTGAATTTAGGGAACTAAATAAGGCTTGCATCCATGACCCTTTTTCAAAACCTTATACAAATGAAATACTAGAATAAAAAACATGAAGGGAGATATACTTATTTATAGGGAATTTTAGGAAATCACCAAGTGAATACCTAAGAGGAAGATCAACCAAAAACCACATTGCAACTAAATGGGATCATTCATGTATACTATGATTTTATTTGGTTTAAAGAATTCCCCTATAGTGTTTAGCAAAATTATGGTAAATACATTTGACTTTAGTCATAGTTTTTTGGAAGTGTACTTGGATGATTGGGTAGTATATGAATGAACTAAAGATCATGTTCAAGTATTGAGATTGATGTGATAATGATGTATAAGCCCATGAATTTCACTAAACTTCTATATTTACAATACCTTTTGGGACACTCCTAAGTCACATAATATGAAAATAAAGTTTGATGGCTAATTTTATAAAAATAGCTATAATCTTAAATTTACTAGCCTCAAAGATAGTAATAGAAGTAAATACATTTTTAGATACACTAGGTATCATAGAAAATTCATCAAGGGAGATATGGCAATAGCTAGAACAATAAACATACTTTTGAAGAAAAAGACAAACAAAACTTTCTATTAGACAAATCAATGTCAAGAAGCCTTTGATACACATAAAAATAAGATTATGAAATCTAATCAATTATAATTTTTTTAGATTGGAACATCCCACTCTATATATGTGGATGCATCATTCACCACAATTGGAGCAGTACTAACACAACCAAGAGGAGATCAACCAAATATATATGCTAGCAAGAAATTACACTACCACAAAAATAGGCATTAAATAAAGTTTATGCACTACAAAATTTTAGACATTATCTCTTAGCTACTCCATTTACATTATTTTATCAATTGTGACCCACTTAAATATTTGATGATTAAACCAATAATTTAAGGGATAATTTCTAGATGGCTACTACTATTTCAAGAATTTGATTTTAAAATTATGGTAAAACCTAAAAAGATAAACCAAGGACTAGATTATCTATCTAGAATTAACATAGGAGAGGAACCAAAATAAATAGAGGAAGATTTATCTAGTATAAATTTATTTAGGATCAATACAACACTAAAAGAATTGATAAAAATAACATAATTATTATTTATAGGAAATTCCTATAATATTATTGGAAATAAAGTTTATGCACTACAAAATTTTAGACATTATCTCTTAGCTACTCCATTTACATTATTTTATCAATTGTGACCCACTTAAATATTTGATGAATAAATCAATAATTCAAGAGATAATTTCTAGATGGCTACTACTATTTCAAGAATTTGATTTTAAAATTCTGATAAAACCTAAAAAGATAAACCAAGGACTAGATTATCTATCTAGAATTAACATAGGAGAGGAACCAGAATAAATAGAGGAAGATTTACCTAGTATAAATTTATTTAGGATCAATATTACACTAAAATTTTTGACAAAAATGACATAATTATTATTTATAGGAAATTCCTATAATATTATTCCAAAAATGACAAATATACTTTTACGAAGTTTATTACCATATACCTTAATTGAAGGGGAACTACATATCATAGGGAAGGATGAAATTCTAATAAGAGTTGTTCTAGAACATGAAATAATAATTATTTTAAGAGAAGCACATGAAGGAATATTAAGAGGACATAATATAGGAGAAGGCATGACCAAGAAGCTATTACTAGTAGGATTATGGTGGCCTACACTATAAAAGGATGCATATAAATATGCAAGACAATGTGCTATAGGCTAAAGGTTAGGAAAACCTAGTACAAGAGATGAAATGCCCTTGCATCTAGTATTAGCACAAGTCCCATTTCAAAAATAGGAAATTGATTTTATTGGACCTATTAATCCTATTGTAAAGAAATCAAAAGAAATATTCATCATAATACACATAGAATATCTCACAAAGTGGGAAAAAGTAGAAGCAACTTAAAAATACACTGAATACACCATCACAAAATTCATTTACCAAAATATTATCACAAAATTAGTTATCCAATGATCATAAGAAGTGACCAACAAAAATATTTTATTAACAAAAAAATAATGAAAGTTGAAGATGAAGAAAATATTGAAGGCAAATAGAGTGGAAGATAATGCAATAAAAACACAATACTTTCACCTAGAATCCTTCTCACTCCTTGATGAGCTGAAATGGAATGCACCCTAGTTCTATTTGATTTGCTCTTATGATAATAATAGTATGTGGATTGCTCAATTGACTAGCATAACCTTGGTAATATTGCAAATGAGAGTAAAATAGTAGCATAAGGGTATGCTAACGATGAAGGATGAGAGCCTCTAGATATAGAGCTTTGAAGAGGCAAAATCAATGACTAGGATAGAATGATGATGGGTGGCTAATATTGAATAAGGATTAGGGTTAGGATCAAAGATGTATTCATGTGACAAGTGGTACATGAGAAATAAGATTTAGGTTTAGGATTGAGATAAGGACGAAAATCCTTATGTGAATAAATATGGTTAAGAGGTGGGATTGAGATGAGTAGATAAGATAAAAAATTAGTTTGCCTTTTGGGCAAGTTTCTAGGTTCAATGAATCTAGATAAGGAATTAGTTAGACAAGTGAAAGGGAAACTTGTCACATGATGGAAATTTTCGATTATGATCTATGTGATAAGTTAGAGGGATATGATTAAATGGACAAGGATGAGAATAAAGTGAGATTAGTTAAATAAATACAATATTCATTTAATTATTGAGATGATCATGTGAGGGGTTCAAATAATTAAATAAATAATAAATATGTAACACCCCTCCATTTTGGATCTTTTGATCGATAGTGCTTTCTTTGTTATGTGTTTCTATTATGTTGTGATTGATTATTTGTTTATAACATGCTTTCACATTAACATAGTTGTTATTTGAATTAATATTGATGTATGCTCATTTATTGATTATTGATGTTTTAATTTTGTCAGTCTTGATGTGACTGTATTGGTGAAGAGAACGGTATTGCATCACTCGCTTGCGAGTGCCCTGTGATTTCCGCGATTCTCTCTTTACGGTGTGTATGATTTAGTATATGTATACATGTGCGACATTTGCTTGTTTACAAGATTGCAAGTACAGGACATTAGCTTCACCTGGTTTCACAGGTCTGAGCATGTCCACTACTCAACAGTAATATTGGGAGATAGTAACGGGTTACCTAGTCATACCTTTACCCTAGTACAGTGTCGTCAGTTTGAATTTGGTCTTAGATTTATCATTGTTGTTTTGGGTATTTTATTCTTGTGCAAATTTAATTTGGTAGATTAAATGTGTATTTAATTTTAAATATTTAATTAAATGAATTATTGTGGTGAGGGCTTTAGAATAAATAAATAAATAAATTAATTTAATTTGGTTATGTTGTTGAGTAAATTTTATTATTAAAATAAACGGTAATTAAATAAATAAAAATATTTAAATTGGTTGCAATTAGTAAATTGTTTTATTATATTTAAATGTATGTGAATGAAAAATATCTAAATTGTTGAGGGAAAAAATATTTTAGATATTTTGTTTAAGATAACTGAGAGTTAAAAATTTGTTATCTAGTTGTTGAAAATTCATTCACAGGAGGGATTTTTTGGGGAAAAAAGAAAAGAAAGGGTTTGCACGGGAAAATTTTGGATGTGTGTGGAAAATTGGTGAGGAAATTGTGGATCTCTCTGAGGAAATTGTTTAGAATTATTTTGCTGTAGAATTCTTGGCTGTGTTTTTTGGTTGTGTCTTCTGGAAGGAGGCAATTGCATTGAAGAAAGTTTTGGCTACATTGAGAATTAAAATTATAGAGAAGCTCGACAACATTTTCTTGAGGCAACATTCTTCTGTAACAGGTTCTTTACTGTTTTTGTGAAATTTGAAATTGAAAAGTTATTTTATTACTGTAATACAAATTAGAAATGTTTTAGGAAATGATTTTTCAATACTGTAGAAGTTCTTGTTTCTTTCTTTTAAAAGATTGCCATGAAAATGAAACCTCTGTATAAAACAATTAAATCCTGTGTAATTTGTTTATTCGAAATAGATTTATATCGGAGGAAATTATAGTGGAATTATTGAACCTTTGTTGAATTTAAATCAAAACTTAGAAACCTCTTACTGTGAAAACATAATTTATTCTTCTGTAGAAAATGATAAATTACCCTGAAGATTTATATCCTTGTAGGGAATGATTTTAAACAATAGAAAATACAAATAAAAGTATTTGAAGAATTAGAAAACCTCTGTAAGATTGAAAATGAAATCTTTTGATAAATTTGGGAAAACTGAAATAATTGGAAACCTCTGGTAATTCGAAAATTAAAACAGCATAAATAGTGCGTCACTAAATTAATCATAACTTGAAATTTACAAACTGGGTAGGGCTGAAGTTTTTATATGTTTTAGACGACTTGATTGCGCACCTTCAGAGAAACCCAGATCCGAAAACAAAAGTTATTAAAGTCGCAACATACGAGATTTATGATTAGGGTTGTCTGAAAATTGTTAATTTACATTTATATATTTATTTATTTGTTTAAAAATATATATTAGAAATATTGCATATAATTTTAGAGTATTTAAAATATATTTAAATATATTTTTAAATAGGTGCATGCACATGCACAATTTGATATTTTTAAATAAACATTGGAAAATAATAATTAGATTATATAATTAGAATATATATATTTATTTAAAAGAAATATTATATCGTTAATTAATGCATACAATGCACAAGTACGTGTTTTATAATAAGATAATTTTATTAGAAGGATTAAGATTTCTATTTATATTTGTTTGTGAAATTTGAGTTAACAATTAGTTTTAATTTTTCTTATGATTTGTAAACAGAAGTATTTATATATTAATAAAAGCATGTAAATGCATGGGTTAATAAAATGTTAAAATAAAACGACTTAGGAGTGAAAGTTGATTTGTATTTAAATAGATATTAATTTAATTTGGATTTAGGAAATTCGAATATTAGATTATTTAAGTGCCTAAATTATTTTAAGTGGTATTATTTGCTGTTCACATTTGCGGGCAATTTGAATTGAATATTATGAGTAATTGTCAAACTCGAAGTTAAGCTGTTGATTTAATTCATTGTGGATTTGTTGGATTTAGGAAATCTTAATGGTCATTTCTTTAATTACTTGAGTGGCTTCTTATTGTTGTGTATTCTTCTATAATTGTGTATTGGGCATTGGGGATATTTGTTGTCGAGAAAATTATAAGTCTTCCAGAGATTGTAAAATTGTGAGAGGGTTATTGTATCTTTTGTTCGCCCTTTTTGAGATTTTCCTTGGGTAGTGCACGTCTTTTTGGGTTTCAGTATTTAAAATCCGTAGGGATGTGTGAATTAGTTTGAACACCCGATTACTATGCATGGGTTGTGTGATTTGATTTGAGCACCCGGTTACTATGAACGGGATGTGTTGTTCTTTGCAAAATAGTTGATAATTGTTATCGTATTTTGTGCACTGTCTACCCTTGAGTTGTGGAATATGTTATTGTGTTGTCGATAGGGGAGTGGCTTTCAATGGGGGTCGGGACACAAAGGGGTCCCAGGATAACTCGTGTGAAAGTCAGTTTAATCAGTGGAAATTAAATAATCTTTATTAGGGATGGAGTAGCTTAATATTTAATCAGATAATTTAGCCTCGCTCATTGGCTCAAGGGCTAGTATGTGACTTGAGATGAGTCGGGAAGGCTTGGAATGGCAAGATCATTATCTTGTCTTCTCGAAAGATAACCGATTCCGCATTGGTGTGCATGTGGGGCCGGAATCGTGAGAGGTTACCAGGATAACCCTAGAGGGGGGTCGGGACCTAGGAAGATTTCCTTTGGATAACCAATGCAACCTTTGTGATGACACTCCTCCTATGACAATGATCGATTTGTATTATACAGTGGATGTATTTGATTTAGTGGTTCTGGAAGCAATGTAACCTTATGTTTTGTGTCTTTTTGGTATAGTGTTATTTTTGTGTCTTTTTGGTACAGTGTTGTTTTTGTGTTTTTTTGGTACAGTGTTGTATTGTGTTTACTGGTATAGTGTTGTTTTGCATTTACTGGTACAGTGTGGTCTTGTATATTACTTGTGTCTAGAGGTAATAGGTTTTTCTTGGTTACCTGTTACTATCTCCTAGCACGGGGGCTGGGCCTACGGGTACCAGATGGTTGGGTGGCGTGCATCTTACACTGTTGAGTTTCTCTTCCTATTCGTGATGGCGAGATCTTCTTGTTCGAGGAGCTCGTGTGGTTCTCTAGAGTTGTTCTTCTCCTTCTTCATTGTAATTGTGGATCTATATGTATAATTGTAATACCTCATTTGTATCGAGGTGAACCTTTGTGATGTAATTGTAATAGTATTTATAATCTATTCATTATTGAATTTAATGGTGTTGTATATGTGGAAATATGTTTAATACATTTCTATGTGTTAGATTTATCTTAAAATGGTTTAATACTTTGTTGTAAGTTGTATCTTGAGTTTAATATTCATATGCTATGGTTGGTTAAATTTTATAAGTAATGGTGTTCACATGTAGACGCGTTGCGTAGCCTAGAGGATGTATGTGGTTAGAGTAGGTTACTTTACTCGTCTTGTTTTAACTTTAAAAAAAAAATTAGTTGTGCTTCCGCAGTATTGCATCGTCTTCTAGGTTGCAGGACGGGGTTTTACAAAATATTTATTTAATTAAAGGTTTAAGATAAGGATGGGAAATGATGAAATTAATTATATAAATAATAAATATTTATTTAATTAATGGCTTAGGATAGGCTAAAATTAGGTGTGGTTGGATAAGGTCAGATTTTAGGTGTCTATAGAAGCTATTAGAAACTTGTGTGATAACACATAATAGAAGTGGTCCTTATCATCCTCAAGAAAATAGAGCAAGTGAGACATTAAAAAAAATTATAGGCACCACACATACGAAAAAGTGTAATAGCAATACCAAAGACTGAGAACTAAATATACTAGCTGTATTATGAGCCTACATAACAACCTATAAAAGACTTATAAAAATTCACATTTGAATTTATATATGGAGTTGATGTGCCATTACCTATTTCATATATTATATCTAATCTAAGATTAGCTAGTAAGTTAAGGTTAAATGAGGAAGAATATTTACACAAAATTTTAAAGGAAATAGAAAAATTAGATGAAAAATACTATAAAACATACTGTCAGAGTTTGGAAAAGAAGTGAAAAAAACACAGGCACAATATAAAATTATGATATTTTTTTCCAAACAGAGGATATAATTCTTCTATATGATAGAAAATTCAAGAAATAGGAAAAACTAAAAATATGTGATGATTGGGACTCTATAAAATTATGGAAATAACTAAGTTTAGAGCCATAAAATTACATACATTACAAAATGAACCATTGAAAAATTATTTTGTATATGCATGAATAAAACACTACTAGAAAAGATATAAAAAAAGAAAACCATGAGAAAAATCATATAGACATAAAGTTATATTGTGTGAATAATAATCTAATGGAAAGAATGACATGAATACAAAGGGTAGGTAAGTATAATAAATGCACAAGTTACCAAAATTTATAAAAATGACACATTCCTAACAAAATTCACTTGAGAAAATTATGAATAACTCTATTACAACATAAGAGGAGAGAATTCTTATGAGAAATGAACAAATAATAGGAAGTATAAATAAGTTAAGGTAGTCAAACAAATGGTAATGCCTATTTTGGTAGACACAAAAAATAATCCTTAACCAACCATAAACTAATTGTTTTGATATTAGGATATTCAAACTATAAAAATTCAAGTATCCATACTAAGATGACACAACCAAACTTTATCCTCATATGCCATATTGGCAAGAATTCTACCATGTTCTCCAAACTTCAATGGAAACATCCCATTCTTTGACATAGGCACACATGTAACCACCCTATTTATTTGGTTCTTATCATAAATTATACATTATTAATTTTTAAACACTACTTTGTAATTCTTTTCACACAATTGTCCAATTCTCAAAAAAATATGCTTTAATTATGGAGTGTAATAAATATCATTGAAGCCCACGACTGCTAGGTGGGAGGCCTCAAAGATGGTACTATCCAGGTGGCAGGTTTGGGATTGTATGCTGCCTAACTGGCGCGATCGAGGAGCTTGGTGGTGGGGAGGCATTTAATGCTGATGCTGGTTATGGGAGGTGTATTCAATGGACGTCACCCAAGACCACTTGGGATGTCACATCATCTGTTGACGATGACAACATTGACCATGGGTGGTGTGCGGAGGATCATTGAAAGGATGGTACAAGCTGGCAAATTAATGGGCTGAGGATACGGTGGAGAGAAATGACTGCATCTCCACATGCTTTGTGGGTGATGCGAGTCTTTATAACCTTGGCTCCCTTGTATGTTGGTTATGAAAATGGAGACGACGGTGTGGCTTAAGGCTTCTCACAAGCTTTGGGCCTTCTTTGGAAAAATATGCTATGGGAGGTTGATGTCGGTGTTTAAAGACTAGGACCCCTTGGTCCTAGAGGTGGTGCAACTACTTCTGGGGGAAGTGGCCTTGGCTAAGTGTTATCAAACAAGTGCTGACATCACCACTCATTTTGTGGCTATGCTCTTGGACTTGGAAGTTCCTAAAGCAGTAACACTAATTGATGACTCACAAATTGGTGATGGGAAATCTACTAGAGGGCATGGAAGATGTGATAATTATCACAGAGCTGGGGATTGGGTTGCCACATCCTAGGGACATGCACCAGGCTTTGATTCCTAGGGTGGTTGTCCGAAGGTACCACTTTCTACTAGATCTCAAAGGCGAAGCTCTACAGGAGCACAAGAACCGTGCACAGTGTGGATTTATTTTCTTGAAACACCATCTTTATCTAGAACCTAACGGTGGAGTGGATTGGAGGTGGAATTTTTATGATTATCTTCTTGTTGAGGGGGTGGGGATGGATGAGTGATGGGCTTGATTTTAGGTTTTGATCGACTCTGGTTTTGTGGATGTGTGGCAGTGGTGTTGGGTCTATGAATATGACTCATTTTGTGGACGTGCGTTGCTTGGCTAGGTGTTTCAACAAGGGGACTGTGAAGGTGGTTGTGTTGGTGGTGTGAAGGTGGTGAGTTTGGGTGGCTGGTTTTGCTATTTTTCTTTTTGGTGGCGACGCCATGACCAAGTGGATATACACTATACAACCTATTTCCTAGGTCTATTTGCATGTCGAGGTGGATGGATTTCCCCTTTTTGAATTATATGTAGGGGTCTAGGGCTGTAGGATTTGTTAGTAGGATGTATGGGCTTCTATTTGTGTCATGGCCTTAGAACCAACTTGATGTAAAAACATTTTTTGAAATCAATATAATCAGATTTATGTATAAAAAAAATATCATTGAAATTTATACCTTCTTTAGTGTGTGCTTCTATAGTTCCTTTTGTAGAAACCTCCAAGGTTTTGTCATTGCCAAGCTTGATCTCAGATTTGAAACTTTTATCCATTGTAAAAAAAGATCACTTTTTCTTGAAAATGTGGTTAGAACACCCTAAGTCTAAATACCAAACATCTTTAGTAGCATTTTTAGCTTTACCATGATATAAAAATAAATTAAATTTGGAGAAGTATTCTTCTCCTCCTCCTGAGTGTAGTTAATATTTTTTGGTTATTACCTAATTTTAATCTATAACTCCTTTCAAAGTGACCATACCTATTTTGATGATAACATTAAATATTTCACTTATCAAATTTGCGTCTACCTCTTTCTCTTGAATAATTTTGATTTTGACCTCTATCTTGTCCTTGGTTGCTTTTAGTGCTAGTATTGACACCTTCATTCTTTATAATTTATAATTTTGATAAAAAATATTTTTCATCACTTTCTTCAAATGAATCTCTCATTCTTTCTTCAAGTGAATCTCTCATTCTTTCTTCATGAGACATAAGAGATCCTACCATGTGATCAAACTCAAGAGTAGTCAAATATTTTCTTTCTTGAAGGATCATTGCAACATGGTTCCACCTTGGTGTTAGGAATCTCAATACTTTCTTCACCACAACCTTTTTGTTCAAAATTTCTCCAAGTCTAACCATCTTATTGACCACATATTTTACTCACGTGATTGTTGCTCACACTTTCAACTTCTTGCATTTGGATAAACCCACAATAGTGAGTCTTAGTCTTGGGGAATCATATTTTTAATTTGGATGGAGGTGAAAAGTGATAAGCACCTTCATTTGAAGGTATTTGTTTGAATGAAAGTAACACCATTTGAATATGAGTAAAAAAGTACCTTCATTCGAAGGTGAACCTTCGTTTGAAAGTGTAAAACCTTTGAATGAAGGTAATTTCCAAAAATAGAAAAAGAGACCTTCGTTTGAAGGTCCTTTTTTATTTATTTTATGGTAATTTCTATAAAAGGGATAGAAAGGGACATTTGAATGAAGAACCCTTTTTTTCCATTTTTAGAAATTACTTTCATTTGATGTTTTTTTCAATTTATTTTTTTGTGGAAATGAAACACAAAGGTCCTTTGAATGAAGATTCTAAAAGTGACCTTTGCACCTTAGGCCTTATATTTTTCTCAAAAAAATATGTTTCCAACCTTGGGTTGGACCAATAAATGGAATGAATATGACAAGATAATTTTCAAGATCATAGCACTCAAAATAAGCTTCCAATGAGTATAATTTTGAATATATTTAGTTTGATTATTACATTTATTTTCTATTTTCTAGTGAAAATAGGCTTTTTAGCAATCACCAAAGTCTCTGTTCCACACACAAAAAATAGTAAAATAGATTAAAAAAATTTGAAAAATATTTGTGTACTATTTATTGATGTTCTTATTTTAACAAAAAAAGGAAGTTAGTTCAGATACATAAAAAATGTTATGCATTACTGAAGAAACCTATATTGGAATTATATTTAATCTCACTTCAAAAAGTTATAAGAAAATTATGCAATAAAATATATATGAAAATATCTATGTACTAGATATTTGTGTTATGAATTTATATTTAAAAATTTATAATTTTATTCTTTCTACAAATAAAGTTATGCTTTATCGAAGTAAATGTCACTTTTAAAAATATTGTTAACTATAAAAATAATTTAGTAAAATCTATGTAAAAAAATCACAAATTATTTCTTATTTTTTAAAAACATATATTTATAATCTACAAACAAAATCTCAAGAATACCAGTTCACATCATCTTCAAATTCTAAATAGTTTAGTTGCTATAGGTGTCAAAAAGTGAAAATTTGGTAAAAAATATTGATTCCAATGTCCCATTTTGGCCAAAAGGTGGAACACACTATTGTGGGATCACCCATATTCAAATTTTGAAATATTCTCTTCAAGGTTTGCAACTTGACAACTTTCACTTGATCACTACCTTGATAAGCTTCTTGTAGAGTCCAAGCATCCTTGGCTCTCTTTGCATTTGTAATTTTTGGAAATATGCTCTTATATAGAGCTATTTGAATATGAAATAAGGCTAAATAGTTCTTCCTAGCTTACTTTTTATCTATTCTATCATTAGCTACAATAGTGGTCTAATCAACTAACTCTTCATAAATTTTTTTCTACAATATATCACAAATATTTTCTTATGAAAAAAGTCATCATCTTGATGCTCCAATACCCATAGTCATTTTCATTAAATTCAAGAACATGCAAAGAGTTGTTAATATTTGACATGATCAATTTTTAGTGAGATCACAACTACAAAATATTTAACCAAAATCAACATCTTGCTTTGATAACAAATAAAGATTTAAAAATAAGCTATTCCTTAACAATTATGAAAATTTATTATAAGAGTACAAAAATTGACTTAAACATTTAATTTCCTTCCAAAAATAAAATTTTATCAACATAATTTAAAATAGAATAGAGATTACCAAAACAAAGACTAAAAACATGTATATTATTTCCTTGAAATTTTTTCCCAACTAATACTCTCTTTTTCTTGCTTGTTATAGTAGCAATGAAGTGTTTGTTGAATATAAATTTTCACTCTAAAATTGGATTGACAAAAATATTGAAACTAATCTTTTATCATGCATAAATAGTGTTTAGTGATATACTATCCAATAGTTAACAACAACTATTAATAAATTTTTGACCTTATAAAGAAACAATGATTTGATTGCAAGAACAACTCCCCTAGATTTAGTTATTTAAATTATAAGAAAAGAGCACATCAAAATTCTTATTTTAGCTACATGAGGACTAAAAATATTTTTACATGTACAATATCTTTTATCGACATTAAGTATCAAGAATAATTGCTTTTGATGTGGTCTAGAATGGGGAAATTGGTCTGAATTCAGTTGGGTCTAGATCATTAGGATTGAAATTATTTGTTATATTGTTAAGTTTTACCAACAAATTAAATTAAATTAAATTAAATTAATTGAGCACCAAAGTAACATATTTCTAAATTTTGTTAAGTATTTATTTTTGCTAGCTATTTTAGATTGCTTCATTGCTATTAGCTTTATGCTGTTTTGATCATGTTTTGTATTGTATGAACCTATCCTATGTAATCCTTTTATTACACTTAATATGTTTTCAAGTGCGTGCATCTTTTATGAAAAAAAACATATATAGAAACCAAAATTAATTTACTTGTATCATCAAAACAATTTATTATTTCTTATAACTTATTTAAAAAATAATAATTTATTGTTAATTATTATAATTTTGTTACGTTGAGAGGCGTTCTACAGTGAGAGCACAAGGAGCGTGTACATTTTTTGAAGTTGCATTTAATTTGACGTGCATTGCTGGCGATTTTAATCTATTCGACTGTAACAAACACCAATGGAATTGGAATGGAATATAGACTATAACCAATGGTAGTGGAATTGGCACAAACTACCACTCTTCAGCTCAACGCTTTAGCAATGGAATTAATGCTGGAAGGTACGATAGGGTAGTGGAGAGTGGCGTTGGAATGCAAACCGTTTCAAAGCATGTCAAGGGGTTGAAACACATTTTATATAAATGAATCTATATATTTGAGCTCTAGATCTCCGGTATAATGTGCTTCCATTTCAAGATTTTTCATTTTCGCCTAGATTATTGTTTGAGAGAAAATTTTCAAAAGTATATAGCAAAAAACTCGAACCCTTTGTATGGCTTGAAAGAAATGGAGAGATTTTTGTGACTGTAACTCGAGCTTTTACTTTTCTTTGCTTTTCTTTTAGTTATTTTTATTGTTTGCAAATGCTTTAATGGTTGTGTTTTTCTTTTCAAATATGTGCTTGGTTTGTGGTTTTAGGAAAGATCATTTGTGCAAGGCTTCCATTCTTGCAATGACTGATCATCGTAGTGGCCACGTTTTGCGTAAATCAAATATTTGACCTCCCATTGCATGCTAAATCTATTATCTATTTAGTTGTGGGCTCTCTTTCCCCATGTATTCATGTGAATTTCTTTTTCTCTACTGCATTTTAGTTGCTCCAACATTTTAGTTTTTTGTAAGAGAGGTATTGAGAATGAAGAGATATTACAAATTGTAGGATAGCTATGTTCACAAGAACCCCACTGCTTCTCCTGCTGCTACTGTTATTGTAGCACCCATCTAACTTTACAAAAATGTATAGTGGAGGAGAAGGAACTTGTAGTGGGAGATTGGGTGTTGCAGTGCAAAGAGTCATGACAATGAGGGAGCACCATTCTTCATAAAATGATGTGAAAGGCATTGGTACCATGAGAGATGTGCACATGTCATACCTTACTATCAATAGTAGCAACAATATTGCAACCAAGAGAGAATATTGGAAGTGTGAAAGCCATGGCCTTCAAATACCAGACAAAGAGGTTTCAGTGGTTGGAACATAGTCAATGAGATACAATCACTTCTTCCCAAGTAAGGACTAGTGTAACACATCTAAGGATGAAGATGGAGGACACCATGGTTATCACCTTGTGAATGGAACACAAAACCCTCAGGTTTGCTAGAGAATAAATTGTTTCTCATTATAAAATAACCAAGCCAATAAATTTAATTTCCCTGAGGCATGCATTTGAGAATACAATGAATACAAAGGTAAAAAAATTAAGAAATCCCTTATAATATCATCCAAATAAAAACTATTTAAGAGAATAATTACATGTTCACATTTTTTTAGTTCTCTATTTCATCATCTATGCACACTTTTTATACAAATTATTTTATTTATCTTTGTGTAGATAAAATAACATCAAGTTTGAGGATCATCCAAACTATATTACATATTTGGTTAGTCACTGTTTTTGTCTTCTATCCACATTTTACTTTAAAAAATTATATTGATAAGATAGAATCTACATCTATTTACAACATAAAGATGTCAAGATAGTCATAATTATCAATAAAGTCTCCTATGTTATTAACATTGTCTTTTAATATTTAGCTATAGTAAATTGTAGAAGTGATGTTTGGATACAAAAATTAATGTATAAATTATTGGCTACTCTAAACCAGGTTATCAAGTATAGGGTTTATTTAGGTTACCAATCATAATCAGTGTTTTATGTGGAATTGTATTCTACCAATCTCAGTCTTTTATGTAGAATTGTATTCTAATAATCTCAAGCTTTTATGTGGAATTCTATTATAATAAAGATAAAGTATAAAACAAAAAAGTTAAAAAAGATGAAGTATTAAAAAAATATGTTAAATTATTAGACATAAAAAGAAGTTTCTAAAATTTAAAAAATTACGTATAAAAGAATCATTATAAATTTACTATTTCTTATAAAAGTAAGTTTTTAAATTAATATACTTAAAATTAAAAAATATTCAATATATATATATATATTTATCTATCTATTTATTTTAAAAAGTGGCAAGTCACTAAACTTTTCTGCAAGGAAAGGAGAAATACATATCGATGCTCCTCAAGAGAAGGTTTACAAATTGGAAATCCGAATATAACCTTACAAAAAATGCTGAAGTATTGAAGAAGAATCCATAAACCCAACACACATTATAGAGTAGAACACATGTAGACAAACATTGTTTACCAAGAAACACAAAACATAAGTCACCAAAAGATGGACAATGTTTCCAAATGTCAAGTACCCAAAGCGAAGCAATTAAACCATAAGCCATAATATTATCAACTTAAGTGTGATTCCTGCAAGCAACATTGAATCAAAAAATGCATATAGAAACCATGCACCCGAAAGGAAGGGTACTTCCTCAAGCAGAAACTATAATAATGAACAAGTACCAAGAACAAAAGAAGAACCGACAGGTCCCAAAGAAAAGGTGCAAAATCATCTAGAAACCAGAAGGTGGTTCGAGACAAAACCCTTTGAGAAGCTCCAAAAAACCCTAGGGAACACAAAAACTTTGTGGAAGCCAAAATAAATTATCGTTAGCATATAATTTTCACTAAAAATATAGTCGATGAGAGCCCACGTGTCAAAAGAAAATCCCAAAAGAATAACAAGGAGAAGGAGAACTTTTCAAGTGCAAATTTTAGCAGATGAAGTAATATCAACAGGAGGTGGGAAAAAAGGGACATCATGAGGTTCGACATGTCAAATAAGGAATTTGACATCATCACATAAATTTTGCAGGCTGTCACAAACCAAATTCTCTAGGCGGCATCTCAACCTTGCTAAGTCTACAATTAAATTCACTTGGGAAATCATCAATTAGCCCATGTGTCATCGAGCATAATACCTTTGTGAGATGCTTAACTGCAAGTAAGTGTTGAAGACAAAGAATGCCACCAATCTCATTGGTGCCATGGAGAATGTCATAACCTTCTAATGCTAGTTGAAGGGATGATAGAGGGCAGATATGAGGCAAGAGGTATGTTCCTACCAAGGACTTGACCATCTCCTCACACCATAAAAAATCCATTAGATTTGAAACAAGATATTTTTAAAATAAGATATCCCTCACATTTTTTATATAGATTTGTTTAAGTAATTTTTTCCAATAAAACATTATTATTATTTATAAAGATAAGATATACAAAGAATATGTTAAGTTATTATATCTAAAAAGAAGTTTCTAAAACTTAAATGAAAGAACTTTCCTAAATTTACTATTGTATATAAAATCAAGTTTCTATATTAATATACATAAAATTAAAAAATATTTTTTGATTCATTGTAAAATGTTTTTTTAATACTAAAATGGAAATAAAATTATAAAAGAATGAAAAACAATTGTTCTTTTTAAAATTTCTAAATTAATGTATTTAAAATTAGAACATTTTAAAATTAAATAAAAAATAAATAGTCCTAAATTTACTATTACACATAAAAACATGTTTCTAAATAAATATATTTAAAACATAAAAAATATTCAATACTTATAAAAAATTGTAAACATTTCAAAAAGAAAAAAATCATTAATATCTTTAAAGAAATGATAAATTTAAGGCTTTACTAAAGATTTAATTGTACATAACAAAACTATAACAACTTAAATATAGAGTCTAATATAAAGGCTTTTCATAATAAGTGCACATCTAAAGTCGATGTAAAATTACAAAATTAAATACAAAAAATATAATAAATTTATTATTACATATAAAATAAAGTTTTAAACTAATATATTTAAAACTAACTTATTTATCATATAAATTAAATAATTTATATAACATTATTATTTAGAACTGGATTATGATTATGATTAAGATTTAATGAGGGTTACGATTCAACTAGGGGTAGTGTTAGGGTTAACAATCAATTAGGATTAGGGTTCAATTAGAGTTCAATTAGGGTTAATGTTGGGTTAGGTTTAGGGTTTAGTTAGGGTTAGGGTTAATGCAAGGTTCAATTAAGGTTACAAATATTGGTTAAGGCTTGGGATAAAGGTTAGAGTTAGGGATAGGACATAATTAGGGTTAGTGTCAGGGTTCAATTAGGATTATGAATAATTAGTGTTAGGTTTAATGTTAGGTTAGGGTAAGGGTACAACTAGGGTTAGATTTTAATTAGGGTTAGGATTAGGGTTCAATTAGTAATATAGTTAGAATTAAGGTTGCTACTAGAACTAGGGTTATTATTATCTATGAAGATAAGATATACAAATAATATGTTAAGTTATTACACCTAATCAGAAGTTTCTAAAAATTAAATGAAATAAATTTCCTAAATTCACTATTGCATATAAAAGTAAGTTTCTATATTAATATACATAAAATTAAAAAAATATTGAAAATCTTTAAAAAATATATATTTTTGATTAAGGGGAAAAATAGGTTTTGATGGGACCCAAAATCCATTACATAACGGTTTTGAAGGGACCCAAAACCCTATCCAAGAAAAACATGTTGCATCAAAGATAAACCATATACCATCAACAACCCATCAGCAGTAGCACTACAAATAAAGCAGGACAACATAGGTTGCACAAATAAATTATAGGGGCCAAGAGCCCATAACCAAATACAAACAAGCTTTACGTGGGACCTTAAACCCAAAGGTTTTGAAGGGACCTTAAACCCTTAGCCAGGTTTTTCGAGGACCTTGAACCCAAAAGCATATTGGTGTAGAACACCAACAAAACCCTGATTCTCAAAAGAATCAGAAAAACCAAACACCCTGGGCACCTCAATAGGGGTTTTGGGAATCACAACAGAACATTGCGTAGCATCTACCTTCCTGCAGCACCATATCGCTCGATTTTCCAACCCAACCTCCACCTCTAAAAGAAAGGGCTTGTAGTGTCCCTCAGTTTGTTCTCGGTTGACTGACTGTTGTTTGTATTGGTTTGGGACAATATGATATTTGCTTGTGGTTGGATTCACTGTTGTGATGGTAGTTGATACTACTGTTATCACTGATGCTTAAGTTATGACTAATATATGGATTTAATTGATTACGTGGATTAATTTTACTATGTGCATCGTGTAATTATCTAAATATTATTTTATTATGAGTAATTAGTAATTGATTATTATGCGTTGATGTATATGGTGAAGGGGAATAGGGTCGTATCACTTGCCTGTGAATGCCTTATGACGTTGCGATGTTCCCTTCACGGTGTGTTGGATTGTTTGTCTATGAACATGCTCGATCGTGTGGTTTGCTATAGGTTGCAAGTACCAGACATTGACTCCACCTGAATTTCCAGGTTTGAGCGTGCCTTAATCCTAATGGAGGTTGTTGATTTGGAGATAGCATCGGGTCCCCTACGTTGAACCATCATCCTTGACGAGGATGAGTGTCTGTTTACCATTCCCTGTCTATGTGGTTAGTTCGAGTTGGTCTGTCTATGTCGGGTGTATTGCCTTCCATTCTGCTTCGAGGTTAGGTATTGCTTGGTGTTATGTTCATTTGAGTTATTTGCTTGATTGATGCCTAGATTGATTTTATATTAAAATAAAAGAGTATTGCAGTTGAAAAGGTGTTTTGATAATTTAAGTATATGTTGATACAATTGTGATATTGATAAATATTATTAATGTTTTGTTTGATTTAAATAAATTAAAATTAATGGCATTGTGATAATTAAAATAAAAGTTTTCATATAATTGTGGTATTGATAAATAAAATAATATTTTATTTGGTTTAAATAAAATTAAAACTATGATTTAATAAGAAATATATAAAATAAAAATATTGTTTAATGTGGAGTGAAAATAAAATTTAAAAGTTAAAGTTAAATTAATAAATTAATTATTAAAAAGTGAATTTATTGTGAGTAACTAAATAAAGACATTTTATTATTATATATATTGAAGAGCGATAGTAAGCATTTGTCGGGTGATAAAAATAAATGAATTTAAAGATAGGAGTTGCATACAACAACAGTTAAGGTGAAGTGGTTAATAAATTAGTTAGGGATAACTAAGAGAGGGGCTTTTGGTTATTTTTCTAAAAACTAATCTTGGAGCTCAGCCGTTAATGAATTTTTTGGTGCTGGAAAAACCTTCTTTCTTGTTTTGGGGGAAATCTGGAATTAGTGATTCTGCAAGGTTGTTGGGGGCCTTTGGAGAAAATTAAATCTTTTGGGAGAAAGTTGAGGCTATATCTGGAATTCAAACCCAACAACACTTTCAGTTCAGTGTTTCAGATTATCCCAAGTTCCATAATTTCTTCCCAATCTTAATGTGTGCTTAGAAAATGACTATTGCAAGATTATATTGTTTGAAGCAATTAATTATTGTTAAATTTCTGAGTTTGTAATCTACTTTCAGCTATTGAGACTCAATTCATTTGGAGTTCTTTGTGGTTTTGTTGCTTGCTCTGTAAATTTCCCTCTTTCAGGCAATCCTTTGTTCCACTCTTGGAATACTTTTGAAATTTTCCTCTATTTAGCACTTTACTCAGCTTGAAAATTTTATTGCCTGAAGCTTAATTCCTTCTTCCTATCGAGTTCTCAAATACATCTTAGCAATTTGAAATCCTTAAGCTACAATTTTGTTCTGGCCTCTCTATGTGAGGCGTATCTTTGAGTTTAGCCTTGTATTTTGTAAAGAACAAACAAATCTTATGGTGCGCAATCTACAATCTTTGTATCCCTTTAGATTTAATTATGTTCTACTCTACCATCTGTAACTTTGTCATGAGTGCATGTAAATTAAGCTATTTCCTATCTATGTTATCGATTTATATATTTAAATGGGTAATTTTGTGCTCAGTTGCATTTGATGTCCCAAGTATATTCTCACTAAATTTTGTTAGATTGTCACAATTTGGGTATAACTTAAGAATATACACATGTGCGCCACTCCAGGTCTCATCCATTCGATTTAATAGAAGCCAAATGTCAGTAGTATGCTTTTATTAATTCTTGAAGTTTCTTTGCCTAAAATGACCGATTCAATTCCGTTGGAGTCTTTACATGTTTAGAGGGCGTTGTGTAAATCAATCGGCATGAACATAAAAATGGTGTTGATATAAATAAGTCGTCATGCACCTATCCCTTGTAAGTTCGACAAAATTGTGATTTATAAGGGCATTGTTTTATCTTTCCATTGTGTGTTGGTGCGGCCTGAAATATGATCAACTTCAGAATTCCTTAAGTAAAGAATCTGTCATCTTCTTATATAATGCACATATATATAGTTATACGTGCATGTTATTGTAGTTTTGTTCTAAACTCCTGTAAGGCCTTCACTTGGGCCGAGCCCATGCTTAATTATTGCGCCCTTTTGTTCGATGATTATATTCTTCTTGGGTAAAATTTATTCATTGCAGTCATAGTGGTTTTAATATCTTGGTCTTCCAATTCTTTAGGCATGCTCTGCCGCCACTGTTAGTTCCCCAGGTCAAGTTGAGTTTATTCGGTCAATCTACAACCAGTTAAGATTTATTACAAAATGTCTCTTACATGCATCAAGGTGCGAATGCATCAAGTTCAATTTCATATAGTCTATAACCATGGCCTTTGATCATATTCTTCACTGATATTTTAATGCACATCCTTGCATTTGGGTCTTTCATTGTATTTTTCACTATGCTGGAATTATATTAACACGCATCCATTTAGTCGATAGACATTGAGACTCTAGCAGATAGAAATATATATATATAACGATTATAAACATGTAAAGGTACCTCTCTGGGGTGCGTATATATAATCCTGTACATGGATGTTTACTATATTCTATATTGTATGAACAACAACCGTATAATTATAAGTGTATATATATATATATATATATATATATATATATGTATATATTTATAAATATATGTATGTATGTATATATATATATATATATATTCATTCAAAGATTTTTATATGATAACAATTTATTCTCTTCACTTGAAAACATAACTATATTTGATCATATATGATATATAAATATGGATCAATATATAAATATGTATATATATATATATACACACACACAGACATACTTATAAATGTTTATATGTATATCAACTTGTAATTGGGCATATGGTTGTACATTTGATGAGATCAATAAGTGAACATTGCTGCTTTAATTATAAAATGATCATGTATGAGAAGCAAATGAATTAGAGTAAAATTTGAATATGTAAGGATTGGTGCATTGTGTAAATGAAAGATTAGTGTATTGAAAAAAAAAGAGATTATTAATTGGGTTAAGATGAATATTATGTAATATTAGATAGATTTTTTGGAGACCCACTTTGGATTACATATTTCTGTCATTGTGCTAAGTTGTTTTTGGAGGCAAGTGAATAATTGTGAATTTGGGAATGAGTCGTGAGTCTTTGTTTAAATGTTTAAGTTATCTTGTGAGGTGAATGTTAGGAGTCTTCAAGAGGCTAGGGGAAATCTTCTTCTTGTTAGAATTCTTTGATAATCCTTCAAGATGGTTGATTTGTATTGAATGTGTATATGAGGGTCATTAGCCTTGCATGGTATATTCTCCTTTGTGGTTGGAACTTGTGTGTGGGATGGTTTGTGCCTCTCCTTTTCGTGTATGTTAATGAGATTATTATGATTATGCAAATTAGCCTTGCTCTTTTGATTTCATTGGGTCTCCTAGTTGTTAGTAGGAGTGGCTCTCAATGGGGGTCCGACACACAAAGTGGCAAGTCTAGGGCAACTCATTGAGAGTTTAATCAAGTGATAATCTAAAATGAATTAGGGGGTTGGGTAGTTCACATTAATCAAGATAACACCTCACTCATGGCTCAAGTGCTTGTTTAGGCTTGAGATGAGTGGGAAGACTGAGAATGGAAAAACCAACTACCTAGTCTGGCTGGAAGGTGTGTTGATCCCACATGAGTTTGGATGCGGGTCCGGTGGTTGGTAGAGGTGGCCAGGGTAACCCAGGATGGGGGTTTGGTAGCCTAGGAAGGTTACACTATGGTAACCTGTAGCAAACTATGTGATGACACTCCTCTTACAACAACCTAGTATTCCCTTGTCTCTTGTTATCCTCGATGTTGTGTGCCTTTAGAAATGGTGTTACTGTCATGTGTTGTTGTACCGTACTTGTACATTAGAGTCATGTTAGCCCTTGTGTCATTTTCTATCTCTTGGCTATTTGCGGGCGACCTTAATGTTATCTCCTAGCACAGGGGGTGGACCTTAGGGTTCCACATGGTTGGGTGGAATGTGCTTTGTACTCCATTGGGTTCCCTCATTTTGTTCGTGTTCATGGTGACTGACTTCTCCTGGATATGAAGACTTCTGCACCTGTTCCAGTTCATGTGGAGTATCTTCATGTATTTGTATTGTACTATAATTCAACTGTATCTTGTATTATTCTTTTGATGTACTCTCCTCACTTGTTTATGAGGAGACATTGTTGTTCATGATGTAATGATGAAATGATGAATGGATAATGGAAATGATGTTGTTTCATGCGTTAACTAATTCGATTAATATGGATGTTGTTATATTGTTGATATGCAATGGATAATTTATATTGGTTGATATTTTAAATGTGATGATTAAATGGAATCCTTATTGTTAGATGAAATTTGTTGAATATGATGGTTTTGTCAATGGGAATCTAGTAACGTAACCTTAGAACCTTAGAGGACTTAGATTAGAAAACAAGTTATTATTTCATTTGCAAATGTGGTGTATATTGCACTTTGAATAATTTTTTTTTTATTCTGTTTTTAGGTGTTTTAGTGTGTTGTCCTCTAGGGTTTCATGGCGGGGCGTTACATGGCTCCCCTTTATAGGAGAGGATGAAATGAAACCCCTTACCACCAGAACCCCAACTCTCGATGCCATACATAATCCAGCTCAATAGAAGCCAACACTGCACCTCAAAAGGAGCAATCTCCCCCTCTATAGGAGACACTAGTTAAAGAATCCAATAGTAAGAAACTTCAATAGGAAGGTGTAAGGCCCCACCTTGCATGTGACTAGTAAAGCCCTAATATGTTTTATGTGATCCTAAATATATGGTAAGATGTATTATGGATGAAAAATAGTGTGATTATTTAATAATATTCTTGCTTATGCTACCATGAATGTAAGACCCCGTTTCGTATCCCCCATTTTATTTCAATCAAACAAGTAGTTAGATGATAATTATGATGAAATGAATGATAAAACTCTTTTTAGGTTCATGGGCATTAACCTTGATTTAATTATGATAGATGCACATGTGAATTGTTGGATATAACTTGAAAGAGTTGGGTTGTTTGGCATATTAAATTTTGGTAAATGGTTCATCGTTAATGTTATAGGAGTTTAAAATGAATTACTAAGGTGGTAAACAAAATGATGGAATGACTATTTCATTGACTATATTCTTGTATTGGAGTAAGTGTGTATTTCCTTTGATTATAATGAAAATTGAACCATTAGGTTCATTTGATTTATTAATGAGTAAATAGTTCATGAGTGAAAATTATGTGAATTGGATTAGCTAATAATATGAAGAGATATATGATCTAATCATGCTGACCTTGGTAATGTGCAGGAATCGAATATGCAAATAGGAGGATAGATAAATATTGGAATCAAATCAAATACATCTTTGGGAAGTTCTAAGTGTAGCCCTATTTGACTTAGAAGGGTTTGAGGTTTTATTATTGATTGGGTGATTATGTTTGAGTAGAATCCAACTGTAGGACATGTGATGTGAGTTTGGTTGGGGTTGGAACCCTTGGTTAGGATCAAAATTCGTATGGATTTTTGTGTGGGTTTTAAAAAGGGATTATTGAATCAATTTCCTTGGTTTTTGAACAAGAATAGATCCCTAGGACCTATACCTATGGGTTTGGAACCTTTTTGACACATGTGAACTTGTCCTTGGAGTGTGAAAAGACCCCTCAAAAGTCCACATTCATGAATGTGATGAATTCAAAAAGTGTTGGGGCTTGGGAAGAGTGACTTGTCACTCTCAACCTCCTACTCCCCAAAAGTTCTTGGAATTGGCACAAGACTCACACATGCGTGAGCACTTGTGGGAAAGAGTGTAGGTTTGGAGGATACCTATATATCTCAAAAAGATGGAAGATTTGGGTATTTCCCACTTCTCCTTTTGTAGAACTCAAGTTGAGATAAAAGAAAGGATGGGAAGAGGAGAGGAGTCCTCCCTCAAAGGAGAGAATGACCAGGATGGCGGGAATTGGAGAGGAAAGAAGGATAAGAGAGTTTAATCTCCCCACCTAAAGAAAGAGATAAGTTTCCTTACTTCCATTTTCGCTTGTTTAGTTGTTGCAAGAAGGTGGCATATTGTATAGATCATGGTTGAAACTAGAGAATAGAAAACCTAGATGCATGAAATTTGGTGTTGTGCTATTCTTATTCCTTGTAAATTTTTTAAAATAGCTCCATTTATCATCTTGGAGCTAGAAGACTTCTTGCTCGGGGGTATGGCTAGAGCCCATGAGGCTCCATGACGCCATTACGGTAGGGTGGAGAGCAAGCCTTGTTTATTTGGGTGTTAATCAATGCAATTCTTAAAATTAATTTGTAATATGGAAAGTTTTTTGTTTTGTTATATATCACAAAAGAAAATGAAAAGAAAAAAAGGGCAAGGTTGTATTCTTGACACATGGTATCCATGTTATTATATTTTAGTATTGGGTGAAATGAGAAGTTAGCATATTGTAAAAGAGAAATCTTAAAAATGAAAATATGGGTTGTGTTATAGCCCTTTTGTGTATGAAAAGCATTGTGTATGATGGAGGTAGCAAACTTCTTGTTATGAGGGGTTAGAGGGAAAAGGACAAACTTTATTTACATATGTGTATTCTGATTTTTAACTATTATTTGTAAATCTTGGAAGCTAATATTCTATTATAGAATGAAATAATGAAAATAGAGGACTTATCCATGCACATAATATTTGTGTCAATTTAATGTAAAATTTGAATATGGAAAGTTTATGTAAAATGGTAGTTTCTTACTATGCAACAAAGGAATAAGTACTCATTTTGTTGAATCAAGATAAACATAAGGACAATGGAAAAGTATATTCATGCAGATTCAAAAAGGGTATGCACAAACTAGATTTAAGAACATAAATTTGCTATTATTGCATAGCCAAGTATATTCATGGAGTAACTCTAAAAGAGGAAGGATATCTGGAATCTCCCAGTTAATATGATCTTAATAAAATTGATTATTTCTGGTGCCTCAGTTCGACCACCATTGTTAAAGACTAGGGAAATCTTAAGCTCTACCACTTGAAAGCAACATGTTATGTTTTTCAATCCAAAGAGGTCGACTTCATCTTGAAAAGTAACTATGGTAGCCATAACACTGCTTGCAGAAGGGCCACAAGCTCCTTTGGAGGTTGCCATCCCCTCCATATTTCATTTACTTTTCTTCTCAGTATGCATATGTTAAGGAAACAATAAACATTAAACCAAAGATATTTAACCCTCCGTGCATACATGCTTATTTTTGAACAACCTAGTTAAAGTCGAATGTATACGCCATTTTTCAGACATGTCGATGTTAGTGCAGTCAATCTAGGGATGTCATATCAGCCACATTTTCCCCTACGAATCCACAACATTCAGTTTAGATTTTGTAGCGATGTGAATTAAGCTGTAGAAGTATGAAAGAGAAGGGGTTAGTATCTAGGTACTCTGAGTCGAGAATAGTATGGAAAAGGGAAGATAAAGAAAAGAGAGAGACAATTGGCCCCTCTTTCCAAACCACAACTCACCCTACCCAGTCCACGGATCACATTTAGATGCTAATGTGGTCATCTAGATTGGGAGGGTTACATGGAATGGTCATTTCGTAAACTTGGCCTATCGTTCCACCATTGGCTACTTTTAGATTTGTTACTATCAAGGAAGTCGATATATTGGGTGATTGATCTCATAACACTAAATTCGGGTCGATGGTACTTGTACCAAGGAAAGGTGTCAAAGTAAATACATCTATTAGGTTGCCTTCTACTTGTTGCAGATTCTCAGACCTATCACCTGTGTTCCTTTCCATGTATGAGGTGAAATATCTAATCTGAATTGAAGACTAATTCATTGCACAATGCCAATCTAGCCTACGTTCATTGGGACCCTAGAGTTGACCTGTAAGAAGAATGATGATCTTTCCTTTCATATGTTAGGAATAGTCAACTTCTAGATTGTCATATGGTAGAGGTGGGTGGAGTAGTAAATTTAAATCTGCCCAACATATTAAAGGCAGTATGGGCACACCAACTGAAGATTTATGCAGATATTCTCTAATAATGTGGTGACGTCAGATAGACATGACCAGTAGTAATGTCAACTTCATAATGCAAGATTTGTGTTAATTCCTAGATCGAGTTAATGTCAGGAGGACTTAGAAATTAATATATAGTTTTAGACTTGTATACTCTCTGATTGTTGGGTGATTTATGGCTGCTAGAAATAGATTTTGTCCATTGTAAATCTCTGAACCACCTCACCGTATTTGAAGCACCATAAATTATGGTGGGAAGTTTCTTATGAGCTTCAACGTTGAAATTATTATTTCCTTTAGATTAAATTTGATTACATAGTTGTTATTTAAGTAAATTTTATACCTAATATTAAATTACCCAAGGGACAATAACATTATAATTTCCCAAGACATATTTTCCAAATGAATAAAATAAATAAAATAAATAAATAAATATATATATATATATATATATATATATATATATATCTCTTATAGGGATGACGAAATAAGGGTAGGATTGTATCTTGGCTTGGTTGGGTCTGACTGTTACCTACATCCAACATTCCTACTGAGTAGGGAGGAAAGGAAAAGAAAAATAATGTTGAATCGATGTATATTTGCATTGAAAACTGGTTGATTGTGTGTCAGATTTATGGTGCATCATCCAATCCATCTTGGTGAGAATTAATCCGTTTCAGGCACAGACTGACAACAAGTCCTTAGTCTTAGCCCTATAACAAGATATTACGGTTAGAATAATAAATTATTCTAAGTACAATTTACGAATTACTAAGAGCTTGTTTGATAAATTAGATATCAACGATACTATTTTTTTTTAGTGAATTAAATACTAATATTACCCTTACCGTGGAATACCGGTATCCTCGCTAACTATTATAGACCTAGAATTAATAATAGTAATCAGATAAATATTTGATAATGCAAGTGGTAAAGTTAATATTGTTGTTGGCAAAAATATAGATAGTAATCTGTTGATAATTCAAGTAGAGGTTAATAAACCAATTTGTGGTTGGATATGCCAGGAAATAGTTGTAATTTTGTGCTTCTAAAATGTATTGGTTTTTTCCGTGTATTGGTAGTGTTTAAATATATTGTGTTTGGGAAGTTGAAAATTTAGTGGAAATTCATAACAACTTTACTTTTCTACTGCTTAATATTAGAATTTTTTTTTATCCATATTAGTTTCTCCAAAGAAATAAGATAGTAATGATGTTGATAACTAAGAGTGATATTAATATTAAAGTTAGTATAAATATTGTTAAAGCAATACTAATAACAACGGGTTTAACAAAAAAATAAAAATAAATAAAGTCCTACAGCCACCTGTGTGAAAATATTGATATCACTGTCTCCTACAGTATTGCTAATTTAATAGCACTTAAAACAATGTTTTAATATTGGTATAAATTCATAATTTGGGTTGATAATAATAAAAAAAGTAAACAATATATTAAATTGGTTTAGAGTAAATATCATCGCTTATATGAAGAAGTAGTAATGACATTAAAAAATAAAATAAAATGATGATAAGTATCATTAACAATATTCTTAGATCCTAAAAGAGGAAACTCTACGAATTATTCATGTTAAAGACTCCTTAAACAAGTGGCGCAAGCGTCGAGTTCTGCCAGAGAGCATGATGCATTTTGATTTAGAGGAGAAAGCTAATATAAAAATAGTGACCATTCTTATCATGCAAGTAATATATTCTTGTGAAAGGGTGCAAAAATCTTGTTTGAAGCTCAAGAATCTAATTGCTCTAAATACCATTGGATCTATTTTTACTCTAGTACTATGAATTTCATGATAGCAACATATTTTAATTGAGAGGATATTTTAACTAATTATGGCGTCAAATTCTTGCCAATGAATGTGGAACATGTTGGTTCAAAGAAGAAAGCAGATAAAGAAGTGCTTAAAGTAAAATTCGAAATCACTTAATTATAAACTCTCATTGCATTTCAACCGTAGAAAAAAGTGCAAAAGGGATGTATCTCCATTGACCTTGAAGAACTTGCTATGAGGCAGTTGAGTAATGATACAAATAGTAATTTTTCTTAAAGTAATATTTAAACCATGGGTTCAATTAAAGGAAAATGTTAAAATGTAATTTGATTCATGTCATATTTATGCTTTTCGATAGTTTACATAAATAAGAAAAATTGATATTATATAAATGTTGTATAAGAAAATACTTTCAACTTATATTAATTCATAATAATTTTAAATGATGAAGTAATATATGATAATATGTAACCAATTTAATATAGAAATTTAAAAATCAATCTCTCTCATTTCTTTTGAATAGATTTATTTAAGAAATATACATTATTTTTATAATTTTAATTTAAAATAAAAAAAATTATATTTTACTTTTATTTATACTATTCTAACATAAAATTCTATATATAGGAAAAAAATATTTTTAGCACCAATCAAAATGTAAAAATGTAAAAAATAAATTAAAATCAAATTTTAAAAATATAAGAAGATAAGGTTTAAAATATCAAATTGATTATTTTCCAAAAGATTTAAAAAACATTAAATTAAAGTATAAAGATACTCCTAATATAATTTTTTTGTCAATTGTGATGATCATAAAAATAAGATTAAAAATTACAAGATCACATTTCTAATATTTAGACCTTATTTGAGTGATCATGTCAACTCCAAACAAAGATAGGATATAAAAACTAAATACAAGAACTAAGCTCTAATACCACCAATTTGGATTAGGATTGCTTAAGGATGCCACACCCAAATTATTTTAAATATGTTACAAATAGAAGCAATGATAGATTACAAGTATACTGAGTGTTGAAACATGTTTAGTCCCATTACTTATTTCCTTTGCTTTTGTCACTTTTTAGGGACGCTACAGAAGAATTGTGCACAAATTATTGAAATTAATGTTGTAGAAAGATAAAGCTTTAAGTCACATAGAAAAGTTTTTTTGTATGACCATCATTAAAATAAACACAAAATAAATAGATTTCAAAATTACAGTCTCCTTAGTATAAGGCACTGACAACAGTTTATAGACAAAATCTTTCGAAGCAAAATAAAAATAAAATACTAAAGTTATGCTACCAGTCAACAAATGATTACAAGAAAGATATTCATTGCATGGAAGGATGAACTGCATAGAGAATAGTGAATACCCAATGCAAAAACCCTCATAAGTTATTTGCATTGCAAGCCAATCCGAGAAATCATCAAGTGAGCTTATATTACATAAAGAAACAAATGCTTTCCAAAATGCCCAGAAATAGTAGAGTTTATTATGACTTCGGATAAACTATCAAACCATAAACCATAGTTAAAAGTATGCCATGGATAGGAAATAACTAAGATGAATATTGTGATTCGCCCAAAAAGTTCCTGCTATAAGATGATATGCAAGATGTAATATTTCTTATGCGTCCACGTTCTATATACATGTCACACGTGGAGTAAGCTAGGAGGTGGAATTTTCCAAGAAAATTATTTAAAATAATCATCAATAAACATTTGAAACAAAATGTCAAGTGAAATGTATTTTGAAATTTTTTAACTATGCAAATAATATTTGTTGAGTGTGAAATAGAAAAATAATTTCATTTTAGAAAATTTTGGAACGAAAAGAACAAAAAAACTTGAATGGTCTTATATTATTCAATTATTATTTTGGCACTTGATGAGATTGCATCTTCTCGGAGGCATGCTGTGACAGTACACATGCCTTGCCTTTGCTTCCACATTTTGCATATGTGTCTACCAGGCAAGAGGCTACTGGCAAAGGTAGGGCACCCTGGCCTTACACCTGTCAATTGCATTTGTTGGAAAGTTTCTAAAGCCTTTTCAACAAATCCAGTTCTTTTGGGGGGGATGCCTATCCAAAAATCACTGCAAAACAAGAGACCACATTTCTATGAGGTGTTTTAACTAACAACCCACACGCCTGGTCTATGTTTCCCCAATTTTGCGTACATGTCCATCAAAGCACTTGCAATCTCAGCAACTGAAAAAATCCCCCCCCCTTCCCATTCCGTTATGCTTGGATGAATGGACATACCTGTTCCAAACCACCCATTTTTGGCATACGCAGACAAGATACTGTCAAAGGTGGAGGAGCTCGATTTATACCTGCTTCCGTCTTTGGCAGGCAAACTGCATGCTGACAAGGGTTGTGGAATCAACAGGCAGTTGCAACCATAGATATGACGCTCCTCCAAACTCTTCCTTTCACTTCTCCAATTTGGTGAGCTGCAACCTGTAAATAAGGTTTCTACGGAATTTTTAGAGTATGTTTATTAAAATGAAATTACTTCCTATTCAAAACTCCCAGTTTGGCATAGGCTGGAAGGGTACTGGAAATTTTAGCCTTACACTTACCACTTTGTTTGTAACAAATCCATTTTGTGCATATCCTGCAATCAATGCATTCCAACAACCACATCTCTTATTCATTAAAGTTGATTTTTGTGCATTAACTGTTTCATATTCATTGATCCTTTTATTGATGGGTAAAGACTTTTATTAATGAAAGTAGATTTATTTTTGTGCGGTTTAAATTTTAAATGATATCTTTGGGAGTTAGTGTAATTTTATGCAAATACCTTTTTCTGTGAAGTATGAAATTTTGTCTGAACAAAATCATTATTTATTACCTATTGTAAAATACAAATGCTTGAGGAAAGAAACAATTCCACGGGCATGTCGAAAGAAAGATGGCATCTTCAGCCTGTGTAGCATGTTAAACACTGATGATATTTTCGTTTAAAAGGGCTGCAAAAAAATAAAATAAAATCCTCTATCGAGCTCAAAAATCCAGTAGCTCTAAATCCAAATATTTTTAGATCTAATATTCGTTAGTGTGAATAGATTGAAGGAAGACTGGTTTCTCTTTTTTTTTAAAAAAAAAAAAACTAAAATGGAAAGAAACTGGGAAAAATAACTACTTATTGCCTCAAGTAACTCGTTTCTGGGTCTGGGTTTGGACTCTACAACTACAACATCTCCTGCTCAGTCACTGTAAACTCTCCCTTACAACACAAACTTGCACAACAAAAAAACAACATACACAAAGTAATAGCGATGCATAACAAGTGGCTTAAATCTATATTAAATGACCAAAGTACCCTGGCGTGGCACCAAGCCATTCTAGCGCCTTCACCTCTAGCCATATGCCATTCAATGCATTTAATTTGCATTCATGGATTACGTACCTCTAGCCGCCAGTTTTATAAACTATGCCTTTGCTTAAATTTATTTAATCAATCTATGCGTTCGCATTTTCCTGATTTTTTTAAACAAAAATCATTTATAACATAGCAAGTGGCTTAAATCTATATTAAATGACCAAAGTACCCTGGCCACGCATGGCCACCAAGCCATTCCAATGCTTCACCTCCAGCTAGATTCCATTTAATGCATTTAATTTATATTCATGGATTGTGTACCTCTAGCCGCCAGTTTTATAAAGTATGCCTTTGCTTAAATTTATTTAATCAATCTATGCATTCGCATTTTCCTAATTTTTTTAAACAAAAATGATTTATAACATAGCAAGTGGCTTAAATCTATATTAAATGACCAAAGTACCCTGGCCATGCGTGGCCACCAAGCCATTCCAACGCCTTCACCTCCAGCTAGATGCCATTTAATGCATTTAATTTGCATTCATGGATTGTGTACCTCTAGTCGCCAGTTTTATAAACTATGCCTTTGCTTAAATTTATTTAATCAATTTATGCGTTCACATTTTCTCGAATTTTTAAAACGAAAATGATTTATAAAGCTACTCGGACGAATAGAAAAATAGATAAATGCTAATTTTCCAATATATAAAATAGCTCTCCAAATTCAAACTATACAAAAAAATAAGTAATATGTTAAATGGCGAAATGTGATTGGCCGATGCAACCGGTTAAAAGCATTCCGGGCGAATGCATCAGTATTCTTTCCTGGCGGCAGGAACTAATAAAGGAGAGGAGAATATATTCCTCTATATTTTTATTTTTTTTAATAAAAAGAGAACATAGTAAGTAGAACATGAGTATGGGTTAAGGAAATAATACTAAGGAATAAGAATTACTATATTTTCTTAAGGATTTGTTAAGTTTAGGTTCCCTTTTGTGAAATAAAATATATAGAAAATAATATATTAGATTATAAGTGATAATTATTATCATTATTATTTTAAATTAATCTCTAAAGTTATATATATATATACCTTTTACTTTATATTCACAAAAGGATAAATGAACAAATAAATAAATAATAGAGGAGATCAAGATATTAGGTAATGGAGAAATAAAGAATAAAAATGAGATCTCAAGGGTGTCTAGTTATTGTGAATAATACCTATCTTATATTTACTTGATATACGGTAAAATGTTTCAAGGAGAGAGATGTCATTTGGGGAATTTTTTTTTATGTTGGGTGTGCATATCTGGTGTGGTTATAAATTAAGAATCTAATAATCAAGATATTAATAAGGTTGGGATGTTGAACTTTCTAGTCAAAGATATATAAAGTACATTGTTTGTGTTTAATATCTTTGGTTTTAGAAAAAAGAAAATGAAAAAAAAATGTTGGGTTTTTTTTCTAGTGAAATTTTTTGGGCATTACAGAAGGGCTGACATAACATCCCTTAGAAGCATAAGCATCAGGTAATAGAGGGAAGAAGTAGAAACCTCCTCAACGAGTTCACACAATTAGTTTCAAAGAGAAAACAATGAGCATAACCCAGCCAACAACAAACAAGCATCCACTTGGACAGAATCCAACACCACCTAGCCATGAAAAAAGAAGCCCATCCTATATAACATGGCTGAGCAAAAAACTATGATGAGCAACTCCAACAACCTCATCCTCTGAAGAAACAATAAACACGGCAAGAGGCTATAGGAGAACAACATAAGCCACCACCTGCAAACAACCTTCTGCAAGCAGCCAAAGCTAAAGAATAGAAAAAACAAGGGCACATAAAACTTTCCCCCAATAGAGATAAGAAATTTGAACACCACTTGGGTCCAATCTTTGGACTATGAAGGAGTCCCCTTCCATTGTCGAAGATGTTTTAAAACTGGACATGTTGCTGCACAATGTGGATTAGAGAAGAAAGCAATAACAACTACATGGTGGAAAGGTGTCTCTCAACAACATTACACGGCGGAGAAGAAACCTGAGCAAAATAGGAGTTTTTCTGAGGTGGTTGCGATGGAATCACAGGGTCTTGGAGCATCCTCTCTGGATGTATCAAAAGCTGGGGTTGCTGATACTGAGAATGATTATCTTGTTGAAACCCCAATTGAGAATGGGTCTCAGGCTGCCATTTCTAGTAGCCTTTCTGATAAGACATTGCCTGTATTGGAAGACAAAATGATGAAATCTCTACGACAGTGGCTACAGACAATCTTCTTCAGGATTGTAGTATGGAGGTGTGGCATGCTAAGGTTGCACAAGTGGAAGAACGCTAGATAACGGTAAAGGGCAAGAAAGAAAAATTCTCTAAGCCTTCTTTCGACATGACTCTCTGTTCCCACAAGAGTAGTTCGAAAAGTAAATATTGAAGTGTCTTGTTTGGGGGCATTCTTTTGGGATGGCTACATGTCCTTTTTGCAACTCTTTCTTTGGTTGTAAAGGGTTTCGGGTCCCTTCAAAACCTGTTTTTCATCTAATAAAAAACACCCACCACAAAGCTCCAAATAAACCAACAAAATGCTCCCCACTATGAAAAGGGAAGAAAACCACCAGAGACAAAAGGCTGCCCCAAAACACACATCTACTTTGCACAGAGGAACAAAGCAACAATAGATCAAGAAACAAACAAAAAAGAGCCAAAACACTAACCCAAACCACAACCAACCTACATGAAGACCAAACAGGAAGCCCAACACAAGCCAACACCCACAAAGAAGAAGGCATGACCCCAGCCAAACCCACACTAGAAAGAGGGGAAGCCAGAATCAAGGTAGTCAACAACCGAGACCTCCACCACAACCCCTCAAAATATCTCTAGAGGAAAATATCCTTGAGAGAGAAACAAAAAGGAGCAAGATGCTATAGGCCAGGCCCCTTCTCGCTAGACCCAATGCCCTTAGCAGAAAAAACTGCCACAGGAAGGAAACCCAAAAAACTGGAAGTGAAGGAAAAAACATCCTCTGACACCTCCAGCAACTCCACCATGAGAACAATGACCCCAACATCATCAACCTTTGTCGCTTCTTCACTGTCTTCCACAAACCCATACAAACCTTCCACTCCAAACCTCTTCCCGCCCACGTGCTCAATCTTTCAATTGTTAACTGCAACACCAACAAAGCTACCTCATAAAGGAAACAACACCCAACCTCCATCGCCCAAGTAGACAACATTAAACTATCGCATCAAAGAGAATACAAAATACGAATCATCATCATCAAATTTAGACTCCTCATTTGCTACTCCCTCTGTGGAGTTCAAACTCCCCGCTCCACCATGGTTCCCCCCCAGCTCCACCATTGCTATAAACTAATTGAAATACATTTTTTTTTTTTTGATTCATTGTATTTTTTATTAATACTAAAATGGAAATAAAGTTATAAAAGAATGAAAAACAATCGTTCTTTTAAAAATTAAAAAATTAATGTATTTAAAATTAGAACATTTAAAAATTAAATAAAAATTCTAAATTTACTCTTACACATAAAAATATATTTCTAAATGAATATATTTAAAACATAAAAAATATTCAGTACTTATAAAAAAATTGTAAATATTTCAAAAAGAAAAAAAATCATTAATATCTATAAAGAAATATTATAAATTTAAGGCTTTACTAAAGATTTAATTGTACATAACAAAAATATAACAACTTAAATATAGAGTCTAATATAAAAGCTTTTCATAATAAGTGCACATCTAAAGTCAATTTAAAATTACAAAATTAAATACAAAAAAATATAATAAATTTATTATTACATATAAAAATAAGTTTTAAACTAATATATTTAAAACTAACTTATTTATCATATAAATTAAATAATTTATACAACATTATTATTTATGCATTTATTATTATTTAGAACTGGATTGTGATTATGATTAGGATTTAATTAGGGTTAGGATTCAACTAGGGATAGTGTTAGGGTTAATGATCAATTAGGATTAGGGTACAATTAGAGTTAAGGTTCAATTATAGTTCAATTAGGATTAATGTTAGGTTAGGTTTAGGGTTTAGTAAGGGATTGGGTTAATGCAAGGTTCAATTAGGGTTACAGATATAGGTTAAGGCTTGGGATAAAGGTTAGGGTTAGGGTTATGACATAATTAGGGTTAGTGCTAGGGTTCAATTAGGATTATGAATAATTAGAGTTAGGTTTAATGTTAGGTTAGGGTAAGGGTTCAACTAGGGTTAGATTTTAATTAGGGTTCAATTAGTAATATAGTTAGAATTAAGGTTGCTACTAGAACTAAGGTTAGATTTTAGTTAGCATTTGGATTAGCGTTCAATTAGTAATATAGTTAGAATTAAGGTTGCTACTAGAATTAGGTTAGTGTTAGAATTATAATAATGAGTGGAGTTATTAGGGTTAGGTTTAATGTTAGGTTAGGGTAAGGGTTCAACTAGGGTTAGATTTTAATTAGGGTTAGGATTAGGGTTCAATTAGTAATATAGTTAGAATTAAGGTTGCTACTAGAAGTAGGGTTAGATTTTAATTAAGGTTAGGATTAGGATTTAATTAGTAATATAGTTAGAAGTAAGGTTGCTACTAGAATTAGGTTAGTGTTAGAATCAAAATAATGATTAGAGTTAGAATTATGGTTACGGTTACAATTATAATTAGGGTTAGGATTCTAAAATAAAACTTGGGATTAACATTAGGGTTAGGGTTCAATTAGAGATCGGGTTATGGTTTGGGTTCAATTAGGGTTGAGCTTCAATAGGTTAGGGTTAGGGTTAGGGATTAGGTTCAATCAAGGTTGAATTTTAATAGGGTTAGGATTAAGGCTAGGGTTAGGGTTCTAAGATAAATCCTGGGGTTAGGGTTGGAGTAAGGGTTAGGGTTAGGGTTGGGGATTAATTAGTGTTAGTGTTAGGGTGTAATTAGGTCTAAGATTTAATTAGGGTTAGGGTTGGGATTCAATTAATGTTTAATTAGGGTTAGTGTTCTAGAATAAAGTTTGGGGTTAAGGTTGTCAATGGGGTTGTGCTTAAATGGAAAGGTCATAGGGTTCTCAAGATGGAGATCCATGTTTGAATCCCCAAAGTGACATCTTAAGTTGGAATTCCAAGTGGTGGCTCTTGGACTTCCACTGTGACTTATTAGTTGAATAAAGTTGAATAAGTGGTTCTAAGTGGAATATGTTGATGGGGAGGAGGTCCCCCTTGTGACCTCCATTAGTTTTAGAGTAGTCTAAATAATCCTTTCTTACCAATCAAGAAAAAAATTGGGGTTAGGGTTAGAATTCAACCAGGATTAGGGTTAGGGTTACAATTAAGATAAGGGTTAAGCTTCAATTAGGATTTAATTAGGGTTACAATTAGGTTTTACATTCAATTAGGGTTAAGTTTCAACTAGGATTAGGAAGTACGATTCAATTATAGTTAGGGTTAAAGTTACATTAGAGTTAGGGGTCATTTAGGGTTAGGGTTATAATTAGAATTAAGGTTTCCATTAGAATTATGATTATGAATAGGGTTAGAATTATGGTTAGCATCAAAAGTAGGATAAGTGTTAAGATTATAATTAGGGTTTGGGTTTGAATTAAACCCTAACCCTAACCCTAATTCTAAAACTAAAATAAATTTTAATACTAACCCTAATCCTAAACCTAACCGTAACACTCACAATAATTCTATTTCAAACCCTGCCTATAAAATTCTATCTTTAAACCTATCACTAACCCTAATTCTAAAACTAACACTAATTCTAATTCTAACCCTAACACTATTTTAACCCACCCTAATTCTATAACTAACACTAATTCTAGTTTCAACCCTAGCCCTAATTTTAAATCTAATTCTAACCCTAACCCTAACCCTAATTCTAACCCTACCCTAACCCTAACCCTAACCCTAACCCTAACCCTAACCCTAACCCTAACCCTAACCCTAACCCTAACCCTAACCCTAACCCTAACCCTAAATCTAACCCTAACCCTAATAATCATAATGATTCTAACTCAAACCCTAACTCTAATTCTATCTCTAGCCTTAATACTAACCCTAATTCTAATCTAACACTAATTGTAATTGTAATCCTAACCCTAACCCTACCACTAACACTAACACTAACTGTACTTCAAACCCACTCTAATTCTATAACTAACACTAATTATAATTGAAACCATAACCCTAACCCTAATTCTTTAACTAACACTTATTCTAAGTTTAAATCAAACCCTAACCCTAACCCCAATCCTACAACTAATACTAATTCTAACTCTAACCACAATCCTAAATCTAACCCTAACTTTAACTCTATCTCTAACCACAACTCTAACCTTGATCACAATTGTAGTCATAACCCTAACCCTAGCCCTTAACCTACTCTTGATCCTAAATCTCTCTAATCCTAACCCTTATCCTTATTCCATCTCTCACCCTAAGACTAAACCTAACCCTAACCATGTACAACTAACCCTAATTTTAACCCTAACCCTAATCATGATAGTAATACTAACCCCAACCCTAATCCGAATTCTATCTCTAACCATAATCCTAATAGTACCAAAAACCTAATAAAAATTCTATCTCTAACCTAATCCTAATCCTAATGCTAACCATAACCCTAATCCTAAACATAAACCTAATCTTAACCATAACCCTAATCCTAATTCTACTCCCAACTCTAATCCCCATTCTATCTCTAACCCAACCTAAATTATTATTCTATCACTAACCCTAACCTTGACCATAATCCTAATAGTTATGCTAAACCCAACCTACTAAACCTAACCCTAAACCTAACCATATTTTTAATACTAACATTAACCCCAACCCAAATCCAAATTTTATCTCTGAACCTAACCCTAACCCTGACCCTATCCTTCATCCTAATTCTATATGTAATCCAAACCCTAACCCCAGTTCTAATGCTAAACCCAACCCTAATTTTAATTATATCTCTAACCCTTACCCTAACCCTCATCCTCATACTAACGCTAACCTCGACCCTAATTCTTAATCCATCTCTAACCCTATCCTCAACCCAAATCCTAATTTTGTCTCTAATCCTAACCCTATCAATATTCTCAATCTCTAACCCTATCCCTACTCTTAACCCTAACCCTAACCCAAAATACTACTTGTAACCCTAATTATCATTGTAACCCTAACCCTAACACTAACACTATTTCTAACCTACCCTAATTCTAATTGTAACTCTACTCCTAACCCTAACCATATTCCTAATCTCTAACCCTATCTCTAATTTTAACCCTAACTCTAACCCCAATACTAATAGTAGTTACACTAACCCCAACCCTAATGCTAATAAATTATCTAACCCTAACCATAACTCTAATATTGATCGCAATCATAATCGTAACGCTAACCCTAATTATATCTCCAATCCTAACCCTAACCCTAACCCTACCCTTGATCCTAATTCTATTTGCAATCCTAGCTCTATTCTAATTGTAACCTTAACACTATTCCTAATGCTAACCCCCACCATAACCCTAGTCCTAACCCTAACCCTAATAATAATAATAACACTAACCCCAACTCTAATGATAATTGTACGTCTAACCCTAACCATAACTCTAATTCTAATCATAATCATAATCATAACCCCAACCCCAACCCTAACCCTAATTCTAATTTTGATGCTAACCCCAACCCTAATTCAAATTGTGATTTTAATCCTAACCCTAATCCAAATACTAACATTAACCCCAACCCTAATCCCACTATTATCTCTAATCCTAACTGTATCCATAATATTAACGCTAACTGTAATTTCAAACCCTAACCCTTCATGTGAACCAAACTAATTGTAACCCTAACCCTATTGCTAATGCTAATGCAAACCCTAACCCTAGTAATTTTGTCTTTCATGTTGCGCTATGAATGCTACTAATATATATATATATATTAATAATATATATATATATATATTAATAATATATATATATATAATACGTAGAGAGATATCCTTCTCGAGGTGCCTATTTTTTTAATCAATTTATCACATAAAAGTGCAATAGACGCCTTAAGAAGGATATCTCTCGACGTATTTTATATATATTATTCAAATATATATATGCTAGTCTAGAAACACTTGTGTCAAATACTCTCATATTGGTGCAGTGGACCTGGCTCCCAAATTTTGTTTAATCCATTATTTTTAATTCCCCACTATACTCAACGAAGAAAAAGTACAATCGGTTTAAGGGGTCCACATAATAAAGAGCGAACCATAAATATAGTAATAGCATTAATAATTGGTGACACATTATCACCAAAATAAAAAGGCATGCCCTAATGCTTTTTGGATAAAATTTAAAACTCTTTGATGGTATAAATTTTCTGTGAAATGGTTATTGTATTAATCATCACTTCTACTTATAGAGCGTAATCCAAAATGACTCTAAAAGTATTTTTTGTGACAGAATGGAAATATGTTTGTTGGCAGTTGATCAAAGGACAGGAGGCTACATTTTACAAGAGTGGGAGGATGATTGGCTAATATATATTGAGAAAGCATTTGTATATCTATTTGGATATGAAGGATTGTAGAATGAAGAATGATCATGGAGGTGACCAATATTGTGAAAGGCTTCAAACAAAAGATATTAAGTATAAAAATATTGAAGTATAATATAATGGCTTCATGTGAGCCCTAATTCTTTAAATCTTTACGTAGTTTATACAATATTGCATGGCTAAAAGAGGTTTGTGATTAGTGATTTAAATGAAGTTATTATTTGGGTAATATTGTCGATATCAGGAAGATGTTGTTTGGTGAGTCCATCAAAGGGAGCCAAAGGAAAAGTTTGACAAGTAAATGATAGGAAAACAATAATATATTTGAGAATCCAATTGGCTCTTTCATGTCTGCTCAATGATCCTTGTCATTTCTCATCATGAGGCTCTGATATATGATTAGGCTCCGATATGCATGATCAATGTAAATTTAGGCATTATTCCATTTTCTAACTTCTCTGGCATTTACAAAACTGGAAAAATTATAAGTATACTACTTCAATATGTAATCCATCTTTTCATATTTCTAACCCACATTTGTAAATATGAAACCTGAGCATGGGGATGATGTAAGATAAATTGGTACTTTTCATCTATAAGATGATACATGCAAAGCCTGCCATGTTTATTTAAGGCATCATACAAAGAACAAGAAAGTTGTTAGAGGGTAATTTCCTATATCGAGGTAGATGGTCCTTAGCATGGCGTCTAATGTAAAGGAGATGCTATATTCTTATGAATACTTGAGATGTTTTTACTGATGAAGTGCTCCCCTAAATAACAACGACAATGAAAATTTTTACTCATTTGTCATTAAAATTCATGATTTATTCTTATGAATAATTTAGGAATCCAACAAACAGTACAGAAAAAAGTAAAGCATGGGGGACCGAGATTTAACATGTCCTTGACCATAAGGAAGAACATTGGAGAATTTTTATTTCATGGGAAATGTTGGCATAAAAGAGAGAGTGACCTATAGTGAAAGACAATCCCCCATTTGATGCGGAGGCAATCAAATAATAGAGAGATAATAAATATATGTTGAGAGATATTCTCAAGATTACACTATTTGGTCAAGAATTCTTGAGTCAAAGTTGGCTCATTTTGCTTGGTGTAATCTTTTTCAAGGTCTTCCACTTGGTTCTTGTAGACACTAAAAATTGGTCTAGCCCTACGACTCTAATTTCGCCATAATTCTAATCTTCATTGTCATAATTAAATAATGTTAATTATTTGATTATTTTCTAAAGGTCATTTTTCCTCTATTAATTAAATAACTTTAATTATTTAATTAATTCATTTTTTACCTTTATTCAATCTTGATTAATTAAATAAATATTATTTATTTAATTACGTCACTAATTAAGTTTATCCTCTTTCTAAAATTAAATAAATTGTTATTTAATTTACTCTCATCACATTTATGACTATAATTAAATAATCATTTAAAATTATTTAATTATTCTTTAACCTTTTCTCCAGTTAATTAAATAAATCTTTATTTATTTAATTTAATCCTCAAATTTTGAATGTTGAATTAAATTATTATTTAATTCATAAAAAGGTTTATTCTTGGCATATTCCTCTGTGATTAGATAATCTCTATGTTATCTAATTAGTCATTTACCACTTAAGTCGAGATTTAATTATATCAGTCAATCATTTCCTGATTTAATATCTAATTGTCTCTAACGAATAGACTATCTGTCTTAATCAATCTATTATCTAGATTTATTCTTATCTTCTGCGTGCAAACTTCTATTAATTAAATAACTTTAATTATTTAATTAATTCATTTGTGCGTTCTAATAGACCGTTTCTTCTATGCTAATGTTTATCCTTTACATGCAAACCTTATTCTTCTGAGTTTCGAACAGTTTTAACTAAAGATTAAATTATTATTTAATTTAATCTCCATCTTTTATGATTTATCACTCGCGTTATTACTGACACTAATCTCAATGCATGTCACATCTTTCAATCTTAATCGTCGATCCATCTTTCAATCTAAGCCTGTCATTCAAAAGTCATATTTTCTATAAATTGGCTTGACCTTCATCATTATTACTCCTCCCAAAATCTTATGACTTTTGGAAGCAATCAAACTTTAGAATCTTCAATGTTTTCCTAATAACACTATCATGAGGCTATACTTGCACACTTAAGAGAAATCTGAGGGAAATTATCATACAATAGAAAAATGGAGAAGGGAAATCGAGATTATTCATGGAATTATATAGATTTTTGGTGATATCATTATGTTATTTATGCTTTTACATTCCATTGTTCTTTGTTGTTACTGTAGGTTTAGATTTGAGTTTATTGCATTGTATTGCTTAATATTGCTTGTTTTTCTGTATTACATTGGTGAACCCGACGTGAAAATCTGTAGAAATTTTATTCTTTTTGTAGGTACAGTACGGTTCAATGCATCTGAGGCACAAAATGACACAATTGATCCTGTGAGCCTCATATGACAAATAAAATGATGCATCTGAATACTCACAATGCATATGTGGCCTTGTGCAACATATTTGACCGGTAAAATCCGTGACGCATTTGACTGGTATAAAAAAAATTCTAATGTCTGAATTATGAATTTCAATTTTTAATTGCAGTTTTCATTACAACTAATTTGGAGTTTGTAGCGTGTGTTCTTGAGGAGCTAATATAGTGATTGTAGGGCGTTTTGTAGAAGAAAAATATACAAATAATGTTTGTAGGACGATTGACGAAGATAAATATCAGACTACTAATGAATTGTTTTGCAGAATGCTTGTCGAAGATTATTTTTGAAATAGATTGTCTTATTAGATTAGATCATTGTCATTTGGGCTTAAAATTAACAACTGTCTACTATGTTTGGTGTGTTTGCACAATCTGTTAGATTAAAAACTGATTCAATAATTAAAGTATCCTCTCCCCTTGCGCACTTGTGCGATCCTGGGTGCAAGAGAAATAGTTATTGACTTTAGAAATTGGGCCTTCCTTGGTGGGAAAAAGTACTCACCCCAAGGCGACTCAAACCAACAACAAAGCTTTTTAGCCAAGCTACTCCCGACTGGTATGCAAATGTGAATCCTAATGGAAAACTTAGGATTACAGGTGCAGATTTGTTGTGCAAAAAAGTTTATCTTGCCTGACACATAGCCACTTGAACGAGTGCCCTTATTAAGAGCCAATTGTTTTTAGTTAACCAAAAACCTTCTATTTGCTGGTGCAAGATGCTGAACCTCTGAAGTCGTCTCACGTACTTGCAGTTCTTAATAGAGATGAAAAGTTTTCCATGGGAGATTCATGGGAACTGAAGCTTGGCTGACCTGTAGAAGTGAGTGTCGTGGAGGGGAGCTAGTGTGGTCAAGCTTCTAATCATCTGCTCTGAATAAGCATAGCTAAGGAAACCCAAGTGAGAATTCAACAAATACTGTCATTATCAGCCTTAGGATTGTACTTGTCTTCTGGAATTATACATGTTCATGTTCATCAAACATGAAACACTATGTTTTCTGATTATCTTTTATTTGCCAAAATTTTATAAAAAATAAACTGAGTCAAACTTTCAATTTACTATAAAACCACATCTATTAACCAAAAAGTCACATCTGTCGAAATTGAGTCGCATTTGTTTATCAGAAAACCACATTTGTCATAGTGAGTCACATCTATTTACCAGTAAACCGCATCTGTCACAGTGAGTCACATCTATTTACTAGAACATCACATCTACTATTCTGAGTCACAAGTGTCAAACCTGTATTTGCTATTCTGTTAGACTGAAAACTACATCTAAAACACCCTGTGATGCATTTGACTAGGTGAGCCGCATTTATAGTTTGGAACGACGCATCTTCCAGTCACAAACCTAAGGCATAGTTTACTAGTAAACCACATGTGTCATTAGGAACCACATCTGCTAGTTTCTATGACATATATGATTACCTGAACTGCAATTTCCTGATTACTAGAAAACCAAAAATTCACTGTCACAGTATGAGATTAAACAGTCACACCAGTCTCTGATTTATCTTGTCACAATGACCTTTGAACATAAACCAGAAAGATTTTCTTATTTTAGGACAATCACCTTTTCAAATTTAGAATAGGCCAACTTTCCATACTTTGAATACACCCTTGCTTCAATGAAAATTTCCATTGAACCTAGTCACTTGTCACACATATCTTTTGTCATCTTCGTGAGTCTTTCCAACACATCAGTCTAGTTTGGGAGCTCACATTATCTATTATTCTTACAAAAGGTTCCTTGACACACTAAATTGAAGCCTTGGTCAAACTTTATATGGTTAGTAACCTCTTTTCAAATCTTCCAAAATTGATTACCTCTAAAAGCTTGCATACAATTTTTCATACTTAGACACGGTCATTTTAGGACATCATCATTTTAGACATTCCTTATTTTCCAAAAAAGACCAAAAAAATAGTTGCATTAGCATTCATCCCTTATAAAAAATCCAAAAACATAGCTTAGGTTGCTTACTTTAGACTTAAGTCACCCTCTTTTCATTGTCATACCTTAGACCTCATATCACATACCTTATTCATACTCCACCTTTCGTCATAACCTCACTACCGTGTCTGCAATTTACCTTGATATTCTTGCTAGTCAAGATAAATACCAGTTACTACATAATGGTCAATGCCAACAAGCCATAGAATTCAAAATACAATTTATCCAATCCAAATTCCAATCAATGTCAACCCATGGTCAACTACCCACATACCCTTCCTACGAACAATCCATAAGTCATAGTCATTTAGCCATCTGTCCTCACTATCAAGAGTCACTTGACACAATCTTTGTCATTAATCCATGACAAACATCTATTAGTCATACCTATCCTAACCTTGACAAGGGAAACCAACCTTCCACTAATCCCTTCCAAGCCTCCATGTCCTATCCTAGTCCTTCATCCACTAATCCCTTCCAAGCCACTCCATCTCAATATACATGTAGTCATGAAAATACATCTAGTCATGGTCTCCAAAATCACATCGCATCTACTAAACTTGAGGATACATGTCAAATGGAAAGTCCAAAGCATGACATCATGGCTTCACCTTCATGTCAAGATCAAAGTAGTCTATCCCACGACCCTATCTTTAGGTCCATCATAGAAGTCCTAGATAATCATGGCATCCAAAATACACCTATCCTTGATCAAGATTCCATTCCCAACCATATCATGCAAGACAAACCCATCTTTGATCAAGACACTACTATTGAGAAAGAAGTCCAAAATGATCCACTCCTTGACCTTTATGCCATTCATGATCAAACACTTGAAGATGAACCTATCCAAGTACCAAACACATCCATTTCCAAAAATGAGACACTTGCCTCCTTTGGACACATAGATGATATTCCTCTAGAACAAGAGTCTCCTACTCTAGACATATTTGCAAATGATCAAGCTATAGCTGAGTTCATTGGACTCTATGACAATGACCATAAAGATGGTTTTGACATCAACATGGAAGCACCAGTAGAATCATCTGAATCTGATGTCACAAAATCACACCAAAGATATCCAACTTGTCAATGAAGCTAATACATCCTATCAACTAGGATCATCCACTTTGATCAAATTAGGCTTTCTTATAGAGGAGAATATTCCAAGTAACAATTTCCACATACACAATTATGGGTTAGCATCTTGCTTTCAAAAAAAAATACCCCATCACAAACATAATCTATTAAAGCATGTAGTATCAAGGAAAAGGACTAGGTATACACGAGCAAGGAATTCTAGAACCAGTATAGTTTCAGGAAAATCCTAGACATCAAGGTCTTGGTTATCCTTCAGTCAACAAATATAATGATGTTAATGGTACCTCCTTGATATTGGGGGCAACTTTATCTTATACAAACATCAAAATGGAGGTCATGAGTAGTTCTTACCATAAGGTTGTTTCCAACACTCCTTCCATCCATACCATAAATTGTCATTCCAACATGAATAAACCTTCCATTTGGAACCAACAAAAAAAAAATTCTTACAAATTAAAAGTTCAAAATCAAATATCAAAGGCCATTGAATCAATCAAAAATCCAATTAGATAAATAAAGTTAAAATGGATCCCAAAGAAAAATGGATCAAGCAAAGAAAATAGTTCAAAAGTAAACACCAATGAAAATGTTGAGTCACAAGAAAAGAGGACTCCCACATATAATAAATGTCCACCTCCTTCAAAATGGTCATCATACAAGGCATTTAAAAGTCATGGTTCCAAACATTATCCCAATCTGAAATCCAGTCTCCATCATCCATCACCCCAAGTTTGGAAAATGAAAATTCCTACATCTAAATTTCCAAACACTTCTACCATCATCCATCATAATCCTACATCTTTCCTAAAGTCCAAAAATCCCATGTCACAAATCCATCACATCTTGGCAGCAACTCTTTATCATAAGGACTCCCATGACACTCTATCACGATGTCCGTATTCTGATAAGGCCAACTCTAGTATCAACAAGGATCACAATGACATCAATCAATTGTATGCAAGACCTATGATCCTAACAAGGCAACTACTTCATCAAGGTCATTATTGGCATATCATGGCACTAGTCTCTACATCAACAACATAAATGGATTTAGCACAATTAGTGATCATCTAAAGCATCAAGGCCATCCAAAAAATACAAAAATACAAAAATAATAATAATAATAAAAAAATCAAGAAAATAGTAAAGAGAAAAATTTCGTCCAATAGTGAAAACCATGCTTATGGCACATTGGATAAGTACCATGATGAAAACTTGGCAAACATGTGTCATGTGTAAGAAATTATCTATGTGGACCATTACACTTGGTGGCAAGTTATCTCATCTCCCATACCCTTCATATGACATTTATTATGACATTTCCATCTATCCATCTAAGCCCTACCACTCACGTGCATTTTCCCACCTACTTTGATCTTGATAATGACTGAAGTACAAACATAAATCATGCTTTGTAAAAACTCTTGACATATATATCCTTTGGTCATACACTATCCACAAAATATCATGTCATAGCCTTCATAGCATTTTCCAAACCCATACCTCGAACAAACCGAGTTATCCTTATATGACATAATCCTTGGAGACCATATGATAATTTTTCTAGCCAAAAATCCTCATGTCACTTATCTCTTACCACAACCACCCATCATCTATTCATATCTATCACATGCCTTGGTTTTTCCCTTGTCAATGGTCTAAGGATCTTCCATCATCCCATCCAAATCCTAAAAATTCATTCCAAATGCAACAAGCCCAATCCATACAATCTTGCTATGCATCTTAGCACATCATTCAAAACATTCCTTAGATTTGTTTCTAGCCTTGCTGCAAACCTTGATCCTTTAGTCGCATTATCGTCATCCTCATGTTGTTTCGAGATGTGTCCTTCCCACTTCAAACAATGTCGTCATCATCCTCATCACTTGTCAATTGGTTTTCAACTTGACTAGGGGCAAGATCATGGTTGTCCTTAGTTTCTTCTGCATGCTTGCTCGCTTGCTTATAGGCATCATTCACATGTATTTTTCATGATCCTCAAAAATCCAAAAACATTAGAAAACTTCAAAAAGATAAAAAAATCAAAACATGCCAAAAAAAACCCAAAAACAAAGTTAGAGCCAGTTGCACCAGTCAGTCTTTATCATTGTCGAACTACGTTGCCTCTGTGACTGGACGTAGGAAAGACCATTTTTCGATGTGCCCTTGAGGAATTAGGTCGGTTGTTTTAGGTTTGTCTATATAAAATCATGACTCAGTCCTTTGTCTATAAGACAAAGTCATTGGTCGTGTCAAACTACGAGGTTTCTATGTGTATAACATAGGAAATGCCATCAATCGATGAGCCCTTGAGGCTGCACTAGGTCAGTCCATTAGGGTTTATCACATTCACTATCACACACATCAAAAATATTTAGATAAATCAAATCTTTTTCAGTCAGTTTTGTCGGTCAAAGTCTGGTTGAACTATGAGGTCTCTACGTGTAAAACATAGGTGAGGCCATGAATCGATGAGCCCCCGAGGCCGCACTAGGTCAGCCCTTTAGGGTTCATAATTTCATAAAATTTTTTTCAACACAAACAATTCTCAAAACATCAAGACAAGTCACGTATCAACAAGACAAACAAGTCAACAAGGTCATCAAGTAAAATCAAACAAATTGCCAAAACAATCAACCTATGTCTTATACAGGATGTGTCCTTCCTGAAAACATACATTATCATTTAGTCAAACAATCAACCTATTTCTTATATAGGATTGTCCTTCCTGAAAACATACATTATCATTTAGTCAAAAAATCAACCTATGTCTTATACAGGATGTGTCCTTCCTAAAACAAACATTATCATTTAGTCAAACAATCAACCTATGTCTTATACAGGATGTGTCCTTCTTGAAAATAGACATTTTCAAGCATTATCATTGCCTTATACAGGTGGTCACATGATCGAAACCAGACTCAGTGTCTTATATGGTATGTGTCTTTTTGAAACCAAGCTCTATCAATGCCTTATACAGATAGTCACACAATCGAAACCAGACTCAACACCTTATACGGTATGTATTGAATTCCTGAAACCAGGCTTTATCAAAAAATCATCTTATCAAACAAACATACCAAATTTGGGAAAATATTTTTACTGGTTGTTGACATTGTGGCTTGTTTTGTCTTATCTTTTTCTTTTGGCTTTGTATTTTGAGTCTAGTTACTAGCTTTCTCGAGGATGTCCCATGGAGGATTTAGAGAAGCAAGGATGTCTCAAGACTCTTTTTCTTTGACTGATGTTTGTCGACTGTCTTTTGGCTTTGTCTTTGAGTCAGGTTACTATCTTCCTCGAGGATGTCCCATGAAGGATTTAGAGGAGCGATGATGTCTCATGACTCGTCTTTTATTTGATTCCTGTCTGTGGTTTGTCTTGACAAAAAGACCGAGGAAACTTTTCCCTTAGTATGAGTTAGGACATCCTTGTCTGCGACTATCTGTTTTTAGCAAGTGGATGACCTTGGACACTTTGATCTATCTCATATCATGGCATTTGTTATCCATTTGTATCATTTAACGCCCAATGATGATTTAATGCAAGTCCTCTTATATTTCAGCGAAATATTGAAGATTTCAAATATTGAAGATTTCTAGTACTAACATCCAGATTTTTCCGCTCTAACATTTCTTCTTTTCTACATCTTCACCACCCTTATCTATTTTCCTCTATCCTTTTGTCCTTTATCTTCTAGTTCTCTCATCCATTTCGAGAGCACACTCTTGTTCTTCGAACCCGCTTGTCCTCTCAAGGGGGCATACCACTACTTCCTCGTCATCCTTCCTCATCCTACTTTCACTGGGGCATATCTTTTTCTTTGACACAATGCAACAAACTACATTGTATCAAAGAGGGGCAAAATGTAGACACTAAAAATTGGTCTTTTCTTGTGACTCTAATTTCGTCATAATTCTAATCTTCATTATCATAATTAAATAAAGATAATTATTTGATTATTTTCTAAAGGTCATTTGTCCTCTATTAATTAAATAACTTTAATTATTTAATTAATTCATTTTTTACCTTTATTCAATCTTGATTAATTAAATAAATATTATTTATTTAATTACGTAGCTAATTATGTTTATCCTCTTTCTAAAATTAAATAAATTATTATTTAATTTACTCTCATCACATTTACAAATATAATTAAATAATCATTTAAAATTATTTAATTATTCTTTAACCTTTTCTCTAGTCAATTAAATAAATCTTTATTTATTTAATTTAATCCTCAAATTTCGAATGTTGAATTAAATTATTATTTAATTCATAAAAAGGTTTATTCTTGGCATATTCCTTTGTGATTGGATAATCTCTATTTTATCTAATTAGTCATTTACCACTTAAATCGAGATTTAAATAGATCAGTCTGTCATCTCCTGATTTAATATCTGATTGTCTCTGATGAATAGAATCTCTGTCTTAATCAATCTATTATCTAGATTTATTCTTATCTTTTGCGTGGAAACTTCTATTAATTAAATAACTTTAATTATTTAATTAATTCATTCGTGCATTCTAACATATCGTTTCTTCAATGCTAATATTTATCCTTTACATGCAAACCTTATTCTTTTGAATTTCGAATAGTCTTAACTAAATATTAAATTATTATTTAATTTAATCTCCACCTTTTATGCTTTATCACTCACGTTATTACTGACACTAATCTCAATCCATGTAACATCTTTCAATCTTAATCATCGGTCTATCTTTCAATCTAAGTTTGTCATTCGAAAGTCATATTTTGTATAAATTGGCTTGACCTTCATCATTATTACTCCTCCCAAAATCTTATGACTTTTGGAAATAATCAAACTTTAGAATCTTTGATGTTTTGCTAATAACACTATCATGAGGCTATACTTGCACACTTAAGAGAAATTTGAGGGCAATTATCATACAACAACAAAATGGAGAAGGGAAATTGAGATTATTCATGGAATTACATAGATGTTTGGTGAGATCATTCTGTTATTTATGCTTTTGCATTCCATTGTTCTTTGTTGTTAGCGTAGGTTTAGATTTGAGTTTATTGCATTGTATTGCTTAATCTTGCTTGTTTTCTTGTTTTACAATTCTAAGTTAACATATTTGGGGGTTCAAGATCCCTAATGTTCATTTTATGGTCATCAAGAATCTTTGAAACATCTCTTCTTATTTTATCCTAGGGCTCAAATTATCTAGACTTAGATTCATGATTTTTTCAAGTCTTTTTAGCTTGAGGCTTTTTTCTTGACACCTGGTTTTGTTAGAAGATTGGCTTAAAATTATTTCTAGATATACTTAGATTTTGTATGCTTTCAAGGTGGAATATTATTGTTAGTATTTAGAAGGATAGAAATGCTACTATTTTCTTTAGATGTTTTGTTGATTCTAATTTATTTCTTTATACTAAGGCCATAATTTTCTTTAATGTGCTTATGTAGATTTAGGTGCAAGCCAACAAGGTTACACTTGCAGTTGCTCATCTCCAAGTGCTACTAAATAATTGGGGTAATGCCCTATGTACTATTGCTAAAGCCCCTCTAACTCTTACCTCTAGTTGAGGTCATTCTTTGGCTTGTGGGCATTTTTGATGGTGCAACTAGTCTACTTATGAGAACAAGGATGCTCATTCTTAGGCCCCTCTTTGCCCCTCGTGAGAAGGGATTGTTCTTAGTGAGGATAGTCATAAACCACTATATGTCATTCTACTTCTCCCCTATTGTTTGGGTGTGAAACTTTTGGCTACCCAAACTACGGAAAATTCCCTTAGTTAGACCTTACTATTTCTCATCTTTATGATATGCTAATAAAGATTTAAAATATGATAATGCTAATGATGGTTGGGAACCTCTTGTGGACACTTCAAACCATATTGATATATGGAGTAAACCTAATGACTGACCCACTTCCTCCTCCTAGTGCTCTTCCTTTGTTGCATGGTGGCTTTATGTAATGTTTTGTTCCAAGTTGGAGCCCCATTTGAACATTTGGGATGTGACTTTTTTGTGAATATGTGTAACATTATTTTATAAAATGGTAATATAGACACTTATTTATTAAAGAAAACAATATCTTATCTATGCATGCATATTGAGGTTTTGTAAATAATTAAAATGTGGTCTAATATATCATTTTAATATTATGGAAAAGGGGATAATTACATTGAAGGCATTCCCTATTTGAATAGAGTTGACCTGATTATGTCAATCAACATTTGACAACATCTGAGAGGTGTGCAAGACGATAGAAAGCTCACTTGCAATTCAATTTCATTATCATTGTTGCCATTTCTTCTTTTACTTTTTTGTTCATTGCTTTTTACATGAACATGAAATTAGTTTTCCCTTCATCGCCTTTTACATGAACACTTAAATAACCAAATAATGAAAAGGCCATACAGTGCATATTTACTTGTCGTAAAAGTAATTACACATTTATTATCGATATTCAACATCTCCATAATACCAAATTAAGTGCATCTTGGATTAGGAATTATGAAATTAATATATCACTATATTATAGTTATTAATAATATATATATATTATAGTTATTAATAATATATTATATATTATACTTATTTATAATATATATTTATATAACATATATATATTATATTATTATAGTTCTTATTTATATATTATAATTATATATTATTAATAACTATAGTAATATATATATATTCATAGCTACAATTTTGATATTGTATATTATAAAATAACTAATAATACTATAATTATTTTATTATATATATTACTCATATAACTAAACTATAATAATAACATTAATAACTATCATATTTATTATTGGGGTTCCTGCCATGGAATTATTGGTAAGACCTTGATCTTAACTAGTGATTAAATATTTTGCATACAACCAATCAAAATTCATTATTTTCTTTTTGATACATTATATTTTTATTTTAATACATTATATTTTAATTTTCTTCAAGTTAAATGCACAATTTTTAACTTTTCAAATTCCGAAAATTATTTTTCCTCAATTTTATTGGATAATTTTTTTTGAGCGATAAGGGCGGATTTTTAGGAATGCTAACCATAAACCTTTTTTATCATAGTTTTTCAAGACATTTTTCCGCCACAAAATCATAATAAAAAATATATATATTTAACTAATTTTTAAGAAAAAATTTAAACTTTTTAAAGGTTGTTTATTTACAATAAGACTAAAAATAAATGATGCTTATAAGCAACATTTTTGTGAACCTTTTTTTAGTGGTTTTTTTAAGGCAACTTTTTTTTATCATGAATAGATTAACTAATTTTTTCATTGCTCACGATAAATTTGTAAGCCACAATCCCCTCGATAAATAAATAAATAATTACCAAAACTTAAAAATAAATGCCATCAATTTTCTTTCTTTCATACTTAAAATATTTAATGTTTAATATATAATTATAGGGTTTCTATTTTGAAGATTAGGTTGTATATAGTCTGGAATTTCGCCAATAAAATAATCACTTTTAATAAATTTATAGAATAATTTTATTTTTTAACATTAATTTTTTTTTAATATAAACATCTAAAAATTATGTTTTTGATAGGTTAAATGTTTAAAATAAAAAAATTATTTTCATATCATTATACGATTTTGAAAGATTATTTTAGTTTGTGTCAAGAGAACTATAGGCAAGGTCTTGATCTTAACTAGTTATTAATAATTCTTTTTTTAACCAATAAGAGGTGAAATATTTTTTCTATTTCAAAATCTTTTATCTATTAACAATGTATAGATGCAAATTTTATAGCAAAATATATCTCAAAAATCATTTTTCTTCAATGTAATTGGCAAGGAAATTTTAGTCGATAATAGTGGCAGATGGGAAGGGGTGTCTCACTTGTTGGACTAACATGGTCTGCAAAAGTGGTACGATTATCAACCGTAATGCTCTTCCAATTTGGACAGTTATAATTTAAATTAGATAGTTTGTAATTGAAATTCTTTATTTCATACTAGTGTATTTTGTTTCCCATTAATCTGAACTTGGTATTGTTGATAAATAGCTGAAACAGTTGACTTTGTGTAGGTCCTCAACTACTCTGTCATCATATCATTAATCACAGGTACCATGTTCAATTTCGTTGGCTTATGTTTCATTTGGATGCTCGCCTGTTTGGATATTTACTTCAGTTATTCTCTCAAAGACTGACTATACGTATTGGGTAAGACCACAGCTAGAGTACATTGTAATGAGAGCACTATGAACAATTAGATTTGAATGAATAACATTTGTAACAATCTAGACATGAACCATTTTACCTTGTGCAAGAGCTGCTTGGTTTAAGCAAGCACTAAGCACACCAGAGAGGGTGAACTCATTAGGCTTTACTAGTTCTCATAGCATAGAGCTAAAAAGTTTCGGTGCCTCCTCACCACTTCCATTTTGTATATAGCCACCACTCATTGCAATCCAGGAGACAATATTTTGTGTAGGCATGCTTTAAAACATTTTGAATGCATCTTCCATGCTCCCACATTTTATATTTGTAGGGTTTTATATTTTCTCTTTATGCTTGCTTTGTATATGGATATTGCTTTGTTTGGTAACAATCTTATTATGTCATATCTTGTTTATAGGTTGTCTATACCATCAAACTGCTTTTTGGACAACTTTCTCTAACCTTGACTTTTGTGAGACTGTTTCTCTTCCTTTCAATCTCCTATACATTATATATTTGTTTTCACTCTAGGGAATTCCCTTAATTATCAGCTATTGTAAGATGTATTTATGCTGCCGGATTTCTCCAAAGTCCTTATTGAAAGGTTTTTGAGGACCTATTGGTTTTCTTAATGTCTTAGAAGTCCTTGACATTAGTGTACTCTACATTAATAAATTTCTACTTGATATATCTATCCTATTTTATTCCTTAAGATAGGGCATTGATTCTGGTAATCTTTTGACATTTACATTTTCCTATTTCCAAGATTCTAATTTTTTTTTCCTTACTTAAGATATGTTATGTCATGAAACTATTCAACATGTTTATTTCCATTTGAAAGTCTTCAATTCTT
>VDFB02103504.1:0-10928 GCA_007258455.2 Sequoia sempervirens | reverse complement strand
AGAAGAAGAAGAACATCTTGCTGAGAGTAATAACACTAAACTTATGATAGGTTCTAGAGACTATTTTTTTAATTGATTTATGGGTGGTTATCCATGGTGTCCTTGCCCATGGAGACACAATAAGAATGAGAATTAAGACTATTCCATCAAAGAGTTATTACACTTTTGCTTATACTGGAAAGTGGAATCCTATCTCCTAAATGAAATTTAATTATATTTTCCTAAAAATTAAATTGTAATTAATTTATTAAATAAACTGGAGTCCTCTTTTGTACATAAGAATTGGTGACTGATATATTAAGCTTGCACGCATGCTTCATCAAGGTCTTTTGGCTTGCTAGATATGACTAATCTTCTTATATGTGAACATAAATTCCCCATGTATATAGTCAGTTTGTTTTCATGTCATAAATTTTTTTAGCTACGATCATTAGTTATAACAGATACACAAGATCACAGTAGCAGAAGAGCAAAATAAGTGTACAAACAGGAGTAAGATATAGCATATGTTTAGAATATGAGAGAAATAGATTGGAAGACTGAAGACTTGATTATAATGCTGAGCCACTTTGAAGGGGTGATCTTTAGAAGTCTTACAACAAGAACACAATTCACGATATGATGATTTACCATTACTCAATACCGTCCATATATGGCATCATTGCACCATCGTAATCCCCTAATTGGCTAATCCCAAGAAGGCTGATTAACATACAATTAGCTTTGAATCTAAGAGCCAACAAATGATAAAGTCAAGGATTATGTATGCCTATGTCATCCGGCACAATATCTCTTTACATCCAATGTGTTAGGGCATAACACCCACCCCTCTTTAAAGAAACATTAACTAATGCTTAGCTGTGGTTACTTTGGAATGAATTGTTCATCTTCACAACTAGAATTTTCCAGCGTAAAACTCTTTTTAAGTTTTATTTGTTGATCTGCCTACTTTGCAGCTAGTTTTTTATTGTTTGAATCGTAGAAGCAAATATCTTTCTTAGGAGTCTCTTGGCAAACTAAAAGATAGAGATATTTTCAATTTCTAGGAATAAAATCGGGAAAAAACTAGGAAAATATTAGGCTCTGGTCAGAGTTAGGAAAAAATAGAAAAATTTCCACAAAAACTTAGAAAAAAACCAATGGGGAAAAAAACCAATGGGTTTCCAAGTTTTTGAGACGTGGGGATGAAGGGGCACATGGATGGGGTTTCTGTGCTGACAATTTTTTTTTCTAAATTTTGGGGATGGTGGGGTATACATATATAGTATCAATTATCAACTCCTCACACAAAATGTACAAAATTAAATAATAATTACCAGAAATTGAGAAAGAGTTGATAATTGATACAATATATGTTTTAAGGATATTATAAGGTTAACCCTACCTTGAGGGCACTCTTGAGATTATTGAATATATGGGAACATCAGTATACTTCATATAGATCTTGCAAGTGCAATTTTGTTATTCTTTGTAGATTTACAATACAAGTACTTTAGATGTATAAAAGGCATGTTTTGTGCAAGTACCAAGTGGAAAACACATTTTTCTCTATGTTACGGCACAATGCGGGGGGCAGGAATGGCGAGGGGCCTTTTCCGGGGCGTTTCCTAAGGGAGCAATTTTTAGGGCATACAAAATACATATATATATATGATTTTTCAAAATTTATTAATATATTAGAGAGAGAGAGGGAAAGAGAGATAGATATGTCAATAAATTAATAGTGATAACAACAATATCAATATATATACTTAGTAAATGCGTGAGGTAGTACTATAGCATAGAAATGTCATTAAAGCATTGCCGGGAAATTTATCAGTGAGTATCAAACGTATCAATAAGGCAAATTACTATCAATGTAAGAATATTCCAAATGTCTCGAGAATCATGTGTCCAAAAAGTCTCAAGAGTTCAAACGTGTCAGAAATGTGTAAATGCAATAGTCACATGGTGAAGCCTCATTCAGGCTATGAATATCCAAAGACTCAGAACTATCTGAGTCACTATCATCCTCTGGCAAGAGTGGAACTAAAAGATTTAATATTTAGTCTTTTTCAGACTTTAGCCCAAACAATTAAAACATTAAACAGTTGGTGGGCCCCGCGCGAAGGAACTAAACCTTTAAAAAATCATTTTTTAATTGTTTTTTAATATATTTTGACTTGCAGCCTGTAGGGGACAGCTAGCCGTCCCCAATCCGTCCCCAACTCGTATTGGGGACAGGGAAACGTCCCCAATCCATCCCCAATCCGTATTGGGGACGGGGAAACGTCCCCAAAGTGAAGGAAACGTTTCCTGGCGTTTCCGATGGATTTTGCATTTTTGGGGACGGCAGGGGGATGTCCCCTTTGCGTCCCCCCATCCCCGGGACGGCAGGGGACGGGGACGGGGGGGTTTGGGGCAGGGGACGCGTCCCCGTGTAACATAGATTTTTCTGTAAGATCATGATCTCCATGTCTTGGTGACATATTAGACTAACTTTGGTGCTATCTGAAGAGAGTTTTATGCAAGTTCAGGTGAATAGTCATAATGGTTATGATTAGTTGGAGAGAATTATGTCTTCTTGAAGGTGATCTTCTATGCTTGTGTTTCTCTCTAAACAATAGTGTTATTGCAATGCCATTTTCTCTCTATTGAGGAGTCAAATTGTGTTCAAAGTTGATTCAAACTTTTTTGATTAGAGGGAAATTTGATGCCACTTTCATGTAGTGTCCATAATAGTGATTCTAAGAAATATTAAGGGAGATGCGAGCTTGGGATTTTGATCTTTCCTAACTTGCTATGATTGTAATGTTGGGGGGATGTCAAGATGTCCCTGGGATGCCAGGTGATGCCCTTGCGTTTCTTTGGGGTCTCCCATGTGGGGAATGTTGTAGGGGATATCCCCACTGTAGAGGGGGTGTCCTTGGGATGTCCTCAAAATTCAGAAAAGAAGGGATGGGGGTAGGAACAAATCGTCTTAAGGACATTGCTTGTGAAAAGATAATTGATATTCATAATTGCATGTTTACAAGAGGAGATGAAAGCTCCTTATATAGAAAGTTACAAGATGATGTTTCTAAAAAGAAACCACCGTAAACTTAAGCAAACTAAAACAAAAATTAGAAAGATGCTAAATCAACTAAAGCGTAACTAAAGTTACTAAAAACTAACTAGAGCTAAGATGACCATTAATATTACATTTAATATTTTAAAAAATTAATACCCTCCCTTAATGGTCATCGTACAAAGTTCCATGCTTGACATAAATCGTTTTAGAGGAAAAAATGTGAAACCAAAAAATCAGGATTTTTTAAAAAATCGTGAAAAAATCGGGAAAAAATCGGATTTGAAAAAAAATGTAAAGGAATGTAGAAAAATAGACAAAACCTACGTTTTCTAAAAACTCAAGGTCATTTCCATAGCATAGAGATATAGAGAGCAAATAAAACAGAGATTTTAACTCGTGAATTGTAGAAAATAGATATTTTTTGTATATATTCATATCGCTGATTACATTGCATTGCACAAAATATACTTCTCATAAATAAAAGTAGATGTTGACATATGACAAAATGTCAATTACAATAGTGTGTAACTTTGTACAAAGTCAACCTCTAATCTAAGTACAAAGTGACAAAAATAAAATGTAGCCAATGACAACAACGCTAGAGGGTAGCAGGTCTTGATGATGAAGCTCCTACTCCAGTGCTTCTAACCAAATGCTCAAATATTTGACCAGGCACTTCAGCCTCCTCTAGTATATCGATATCCTCAGGTGCAAGAGAATATTCGTCAGCAGCAATCCATTCATTATCTGGATCAATCTCATCAAGGTCAATTGGGTCATCATCCTCAACAGTACCTATTGCAGCCCATGTAGGAATTAGTCTTGGCCTTACAAGTGAAAAAGATAATGAATACAATTTCAACTAACTACAAGTATATTGAAAGTCTAACCTTGAGCTTTCTTCAGCTTCAAGCGGAGGTTGTGGTGAACAAACACCAAGTCGCTCATTCGTTGTTGTGTTAGCCGGTTGCGTTTCTTGGAGTGTATGTGTTCAAAAACACTCCAATTACGCTCACAAGCAGATGAACTACATGGCTGGCTCAAAATGCGTCTCGCCATCCATCTAAGGTTTTTGGTTTCATGACCAAAATAATCCCACCATTGTGCTGCAAAAACACATTACATGGAGATGATATCATGTAAGAATATCTTAAAATAATCATCATGTCCACAAAATAGAGACTATCACAGGTTTATAGAGTCTACCTGGTAGCAAGGTATTTCTGCCTTACTGGCGGCTATAGATGAGAGAAAACCCCTTGCTTGCTTGTATGTTGCTAACTCTCCCATAGCTCCTTGTAATTGTTCTCTGGAAAACATTTTTTCCATGCACATGAACAAGCCCTGTGTTACCTCACCATCATCATTTCTAAATGAAGAGTCATAGAACAAACTTGGATTAAGATAATATCCTGCAGCATGGAGAGGAGAATGCATCTGCTGATCCCATCTTCTATCAATTATGTCCCATAACGGCATATAAGTGTCCCTGTCATTTTGCATCCTACCCCTCATCACCTCCTTGGCCCTATCCATGGCCTCATACAAATAACCCATGGGGGATTTATCCCCATCCACTAGTCTTAAGACTTTTACTAGAGGCTCTGAAAACTCTACAACTTGTTCAGCTGCAGCCCAAAAACTAGAAGAGTACATATAGCCTGCCACTGCTATGCCTTCTACTAGATTTGCGAAGCCAGACGACTCCCACTCATTTGAAACAAACATTCGTTTCAAATTCATTTTTTGTTGGCATAGAGTCTGTAGTGCAAGGAAATGTGTTGCAAATCTTGTCACCCCTGGTCGAACTAGCTCCTTGCCTTCTGTGAAAGTATGCATCATGCACAAAACCCTCGTGTGATTATAAATGAATTTTGTAACCTTGCGGGCCTTTTGCAATACCTCCTTAACCCATTCAAGTTTTCCAATGTCCTCAAGGGTTAGATCAAGGCAATGTGCTGTGCATGGGGTAAAAATTATAGACGGGTATTTGTTTGTCAAGAGTCTACCAGCGGCTACACAAGCTGCAGCATTGTCTGTAATAAATTGAACCACATTTTGTGGCCCAACTTCTATTACCACAAGATCATACATCTCAAACAATGCAGCTGCAGATTTGATAGTATCGGATGCATCTAGGGATTTCAAAAATATAGTGCCAATCTCACAAGAGACAAGGAAGTTGATGAGGGTTCGATTCCTTCTATCTGTCCATCCATCTGACATTATGGTGCAACCAGTCTTTTCCCACTCTATTTTATGCTCTGTAACAACATCTTTAACATCTCGTATTGCATCATTGAGCATACCAACCCTCAAGCTCTCGTAAGATGGGGCTTTGAACCCAGGACCCGCACCTGCAATAGCATCCACCATACCTTGCCAATATGGCGATCTAGCAACATGAAATGGCAAGCTAGAGTAGTACCAATAGTTTCCAATCGCCTTCCTTGCTTGTTCATGGACATTCTTCCTCCATCCTGTACTCTCCAAAGTGGTTTGTGCTCCTGGTGTAGTACGAGGTGCAAAGAAAGCATTAATGTTTCCTCCACCTGTGTTTGGGCCACGCGTTGTAGAAGGAGGTGTTGACCCTGATTCCCTCAAAAACTCACTTGCATCATCATCCTGACCTTGATTCCCTCTACTATTTGTAGAATTAGAACCTATTTCAACCCCGGTTCTTGCCTTTTTTGCCTTGTTCTCAGGAATCGCATGAAGAGCCAGTAGTGCCTGGTGTGTGACATCTGTAGGGCATCTAGGACAAGGATTGCTGTTATTCCCTGGCTCTTTTGCCAAGTGCCATTTGAAACGATAAATGCCCCCATTGATATCAGTTTTACACCAGTTGCATTTAACCTTCGTTGTACCCGAGACTGAAGTACAATGTGACCATGCAAAGTCTTTTTGGCGTGGCATTATGATCAAATCTGCAATAAACATTTTTTATTCAGTCTACTTTGTGGACAGTTAGGAGAGAAGACAGACATTTTTTACATTTTCTTCTTGTATGAAAATACAAATTTTGAATTGAAAATTGATTGGGAAAATATATAAAAGCCTAGGCTCTGATACCACTGTCAGGCCAGGATTGATAGCAAGAAAAAGAAAACACTTCCAGAAAATTATATTAAAACAAACAAAGGCAGCGATTACAAAATAAGGCAGAGGCAGACAGTTACATCTCTGCTGTAACTATCAAAAACAGAAAACTGATATGAAAACTAAGCTCTAACAAACTACAAACAAACAATAACAAAAACTGCCCAAGAATTAGGATTATATTTAACAATTTTTGGATGAGATTAAGAGTAATTAAGTTAAATTGATTAGATGAGAGTATCTAAATGCTCCATAACTAGAATTTGAAAGGAATAACGTTTATTCCAAATTGATTAATGGTTAAATGTTTTAGTTCGCTTTTAGTGCATTTATTTCTGTAAATGTTTTTAGTTTTATTGGCTACAGTAATGTATTGATTATGTCAATACTAAGATTCTCATCACTCTATAATCTACTTATAAGAAGAGAGAGATGTTTTTATGTTTATATTGATATAATATCGTTATTTTTGAGATTCCAAATTGATTTAGAATATAATATTTAAAATTTAATCACCCTAATCAAGCCTCACCATACCCACTGCACTATTAAGAAATTTAAAACTTATTTTATCCAATTCAACCATTCATCAAATACAAGGAATATAGGGTAAATAAACATTCCAATCCATGATATTACAATTTCAAATGAAAAAAGAAATACTCATCTAGTCTATAAAGATAAAATCTATAATTTAAAATTTGATTTCTTTAAACCCTGAAGTGGCCTGGATACTGTGAACTAAAACATAAGGTGAGAATAAGGTTCAATCGGCTTCCTCTGCACTGGCATGAGGAATGCACTAGAATTTCAAATAAATCCATGATGATGGCGACAGGAGAGAGTGCCAATAAAAGAAGCAGCTTGGAAGTTGAAGCGTGGGAAACATGGAATAATCATAAGTCTACAGTTTGAGATCCATCCATCAGTTAAAATTAATTAAAAATGGAAATGGCGACCTACCTGAGACTTTACGTTGAGAAACAAGCAAAACGCGCCCAGCAAAACGCGAACAGAAAAAAATTGCTTCAGAAATTCACGTCAATGAAAAATGGGCTCTTTTGAGTAGATTCGCACTTGAAAAACCTGCACCCGCCTTCAGATGTTTTCGCGGACATGAGAAACCCTCGACTCACACTTGAAAAAGGAGAAAACGTCATATTTAAAAGCAAAAACGCGTCTTTTTTTAGGGTTTTTTTTTACGCGCGATTTTTTCACGATTTTTTGGTCGAAAAATCCCGATTTTTTGATGATTTTCAACGATTTTTTGATAGGCGTTGTTGCCCGTGGATTTTCTGAGAAAAAATGCGGCAACCTCCCAGATTTTCAAAATCAGCGATTTTGCCTGATTTTTGCGATTTAGCACTTCTATGGTTTAAACACTCAGCAAAGAACCTGGTACAATGCGAATGTGAGGTGGATGAGATTACAGTTATTTGAAACACAGATCTGAGCAAATCTTGGAGAAACGATCTCCCTATCCCTTTTGTATCTCACTATCTGGGCGGAAATGGATGAGCAGCAGGAAGTAAATGCCTCCAGACCCTTGAGGAATCTCTTTTGCTGATGGTTGCTCTGTAGTGTTTGGGATCTACTGGTAATGGCAATTTCTGGTGCAGGTCTGTAGATTTGAGTCCCCTTCAATAGTATGTGCCAGTGTCTGATTGAACAGGTCTTATGATTCTTTGACTAAGGCGGTTCTGGTCTGACTCCCTGCAAAATCGCTTCTACAGTCTCCAAACTCAGTAAACTTGGCACTCCAAATATCACACCTGGGCAGTAAGAGTGGAAAAATTAAGGAAAATTGCAGATTGCTGGGAGGAATTGGTACGAGGGGGTTAGGGTTTTGTCTAGCCTCCTTGCACACACGGGTTTCATCCTGTGAATGTCAAAAATCTGGTGCAGTTTGTTCAAATGGTCACGTATTCCTCAAACCTCTTGAAACAATGATTAAATAGATGCTCAAAATTAGGGTGCATAGGTAGGAGGGGGTTAGGGTTTTGTCTAGCCTCCTTGCACACATGGGTTTCGTCCTGTGAATGTCAAAAATCTGGTGCAGTTTGTTCAAATGGTCACGTATGCCTCAAACCTCTTGAAACAATGATTAAATAGATGCTCAAAATTAGGGTGCATAACCCCAGCTAAGATGCCTAATTGAAATTTGAATTTGGGTGCCTCATTTATTATATTTGGAAATTTAAATTATTTATTTATTCTATATTTAATATTTTTTTTATATCTAATATTTATTAATGGTTTTGTACAAATTTATTCTTTAAAAGCACTCTCCAAAATTTTACATGCTTATTTTTTTAATCTTTCTAAGTGGATCCCACACCCTCCCAACCCTAAAATGAAACATAAAACTTACTTTCAGAGCCATTTGAGTTCATTTTTAAATTCCAAAAAAAATTTGCAGCTAAGAGGAAAGTGAGCAACAGAAAGAGGAGGGTTTGAAGGAGCTGTTGGACAACAAAAACCAGCATTCAATAGCAAAAAAGGAGAGCATTAAGGCAGCAACCAGCAAGAGAAGTGACTCAGACTCTCATACTCATACTCAAGTGGCAGTGACTCAGACTCTGAGTCTGATTTTGATGCAATGTTGGCAGATGCCGATTAGGGGCAGTCATCATACTTTCTGTTACCATGTTTTTGACATTTGTGACTTTTTCATTTTGACATTTGTAGTTCAAACTTGTGGCCTTTGGGCATTTTATTTTTATAATTTTATATCATATGCACATTGACTGTCTGACATGAATTATGGAAGCAATTAAGTAGCTGTAGTACTATTAATTTGTTCGACTCTCATCACTTACGTGAACTCTATTGGTGTTTTACTAAGTACTTTTGATTCTATAATGTATATGTCAATATGATTACATTTGCAAGTTTACCAATGTTCATTGTTATCATTATTCATATGAATATCTGAGAAATTTCTCTCTCTCTCTCTCTCTCTCTCTCTGTATATATATATATAGTGCCATCCCTTGTCCCCAAAAATCTTGTCTCCGAAATGCGACCCCCCATCCGGGAAACTTGGTGGCACATAGATAAAAAACCTTTTAAAAAGGGAGGAATAAATGTATTTTTTAAATAATTATTAAAAGACAACAAAGGGTATGATGGTTTATATTTTTAAATAATTATTAAAAGACAACAAAGGTTTATATAAAGCATTTATGTGAGGCTTGGGACAGTGGCATGGAGATCACTCAATAAAGAAAAAGGTGGTTTGATGGGCTGTGTGCATTGGAGAAAAGGCACATAGAGAGTGTCCAACTTGGGGTATAGAGTACACTCGAGATTGCCCTGGCCAGGGCTATTGCACATGATGAGTGATACTCTGGAGCATGCTGTGATATGCATGTTGAGTAATACTCAGGAGCATGTTGTGTTGAGTATAGCTTTGGAGCACTTGTGCTGAGTGTTTACTCTATTGAGTATGGCATTGGAGCACTAACGTTGAGCAATTTATTCGTGCTGAGTTCTGAATAAGAACTATTCCTTCTGGAGTGTGCAATAGCTGTGAGAGCCAAGACCACTAAAATCTTCCTAGGGTGAGAATGACCATTCCAAGTGCATTGATTCAGATAAGTTCTGAACTTATTTTATTCAAAGATACTCATAATTATTAATAAATAGGATGGAGTTAATATAATTGAATTCTCAAAAGATGTTATTTACTATTCATATTATTGGATGTCAATTTATATATTAACAATGATCTTAATATGTTTCAGTCTGAAGCCAATTAATTTTGATAAATAAGCATTGTGTGTTTTTGTATTTGAATTATAGATATAGTTTATAATCTTTGAACTTAGTTATTGATACTGATAAATCTGCTGCCATAACTTTGATATATAAAATCTATCCACTTCTATACTCTGGAGAAAAGTTGCATTACATTTTATTGCCAACACATCATTCATGGTGTTAACAACTAAAGCTAATTAACTAGTTAACTGATTAATAAACAGCTGTTCATGCACCTCATTTACTGAACAAAAAAATTGAGCTCCTAACTCAACAACTGTTCTACTATTAACTCATGGGCTGGATAATACCACAACTGTTCTAACAGTTGGAATATTCATAGATGTCCACAATTATTGGAAATAGTTCTAATCACAAAATAGCATTATTCATTTAGCTTGTGTCTTCATTCACCCCCTTGATGCTCCTTGTGGTAACTCTATTAACCTCTGAAAATTTTCTTTGGCTAATGGCTTATTGAGAATGTTTGCCACTTGATTGCTGTTGTTGCAAAAGCTCAACTCAATGTCACCATTAGCAACTAAATCTCTAATAAAATGATGACAAATATCTATATGTTTGGTTCTACCATCAAATACAGGATTCTTGGTCATTGCAATGATATATTTGTTATCAGAATAGATCTCTGTAGCTGAAACTTGTTCCAAACCCAAATCAAACAATACTCACCTCAAACATAGCGCTTGGCATGTAGCTGAAGTAATTGCTATGTATTTTGCCTCTGTTGAAGAAAAAAAACTATTGTTTGCTTTTTTGAACACCATGATATTGCACCATACCAAGCTAAGTATGTAACCTGTTGTGCTTCCATGATCATCCATGGGAACTGCTCAATCACTGTTACTAAAGCCAGCCATTCTAAAATCATCAAAAGGAGAGTACCATATGCCAAAATCTTTAGTGCTTTTCACATACCTCATAATCGTTTCAACTGTTCAGAAATGAGTTTAACTTTGCTCTTGCATAAATCTTAATGCTAAACTTGCAACAAACATAA
>VDFB02103503.1:0-10945 GCA_007258455.2 Sequoia sempervirens | reverse complement strand
ATGAGACCCCATTTCTTTGAGGCATTTGTTCAAAGAGTTCACTACCTTCTCTATGCCACCACAATTAGCATACATGTCTACAAAATTATTTTATCAAATGGTTTAGAAGCTTGTTGCTATGGGTAAAAGCCAAAAACCGCGTGCTTTCAAACAAGATCTGGATAGGGCAAATAGTAAGCATGATAATTAGAAATATATAGTTTAATATGTACTCAAAAAAAAAAATCATTATCTCATACATTATAAGTCATCACGTGGATCTCTATTGTAGTTTTTAAGATTGAATAATTTGTTGTTTTATTTTCATATGTTGCAAGCCGAAACACCTCTGAATGTGACGAGGGTAATGGAGATCGGTGTTTCATCTGCTATAGAATCCTCAATGGCTCTAACAGGGGAGGTATGAGGCAAATTACTAAATTTCAATTTACATTCATTTTTATAGATGTTAGTTAGTGAAAAATAAAACCATTATTGATTCATAGTTTAATTTCTATTTGGATGGTTTATATAGGGCTCGAGCATACCTCAGCATGGGCGTGTGAATATTTCCCTTGTGGAGAGTGATCATGAGATGGCAGTAAGTGACTATTTTGTTAACTACATCATTTTTTATAATGTAATTTCTATATATTAATGTCTTTACTTCTTATTGTAATAGTTAAAACTTCACCAAGAACTAAACACTAGGAGCAAGAGGAGTACTCCTCAAGTGCAACACAAATGAGTGATAGACCTATCGCCATCCGATTGACAAGAAAAGGGAAATAATTTATCTCTAGAGCATGGAGAGCAATGACTTTTGATTCCAAAACCCTTTGTTGTATTCCTACATGACAGTTTTGTACATATTTTGTATTGGATATATTTGACATTATATGCCTATATGGCATTCTCGTATGCCTATATGGCATTCTCATAAGCCTATATGGCTATTTTGTACCTATATTTTATACTTATATCGACATATATTGATGTATGTGTACATGGCTATTTGGTTAATACAAATCTTTTTTATCGATGGTGTCCATATCTGCATTATAAATTCATGGTTCAATAGATATGAGTTTTATCTATTCAATTGTATACTTTACAAGTTACATGTATAATTTGTGACTTATGTGTGTTCCAATTTATACTTTGTGACTTACATGTTTTCATGTGTATACCTTGTATTCATGCATATACTTTGTATTAATTTGTGTATACTACACATATTTGTGTGTATACTTCAAGGCTTATGTGTTTTTGAGTACTTGTGCTTCCATTATTCACATGTACATGCTTGACTTATTCATGTGTATACTTATTAATTGGTTAGACCTAGCATTGGTCATTGTTTTCCTTCATGGTTTGTCTTGAATATTAATTGATTGATGCTAAACAACTTTATGTAAAAGCAAAAAACACGTTTTCAATTGGTATTCTATGAAATGATTCATAAAAATATTTTAAAAAGTATCCTTCATATTACAAAAAGATATGTGTTTATACACTTCAATTGTGCAGTCACCCTTTGGTTCTTTCAAAGAAAAATCTGCCTATGCCACTAGTACACTGCATAGGTAAACTAGATTTTGTATTCTGGAGCTATAATAAGCTACCACTCTCAAGACCAATGTAACAATGATACAAAATAATGTTTGAGACTGCAAGAAGACATCAAAATAGCTAGTGTACTAAAAAAGTTCTTATGATTTCTAAATAATGTTGATAATTCTACTCAGTTGGCTTCTTTTTGCAAAATCATTCAAATTGAACCCTAGCATCAATAGACTGTGTATATCAAGCTACCACAATTCAAGTTTCAACGATGAATATTTATCATGCATTTTTTAAATGAAATTCAATTTTATGGTGGTTTTGTTGTTTATATGATGTTATGTGATATTCAAATCCTAATTCATGCTTCTAGGCTATATATATATATATATTGTTTTTACATGTTTTTTGTACTAACGAACCGAACCCCCCTCCAAATTTTTTTGGCCAAACCGATGAACCAAACCCCCGAACCCAAACCCAAACCTCATACAACCTCTAAACCTCTTCCAAAACTCTTCATTTTAACTGCACAAACTTAATTGACCACCAAATTATGTTGCCCCCTAACTTTACCCACTTTTACTCCCTCAAACCTCTCTTTTTCATTGAAAACCCCTCTTTTCCCAACTAAGGCATCATGCCATAACATACTTTTGACCTCCCATGTGCTTGCAGACCTTTTTTACAAATCAAAATCCACAAACTCACTCTATTTCCAACCTATTCTAACGTATTCTCAAGCAAATTCTTCTTTTCACCTCTTCTGGCCTTGCTTTTAAGGCCTAAATTCTAAATTTTCAACAGGGGCAGTGTTAGTAATCTCTTCCAATGCCTTTACTAATGTTTTTTTTTTTTTCATACTCCCTATCCTACTTACATCAAGCCCATTCCACCAAGACATGACCTGAACAATAGGTGGAATGGCCAATTTCAACATATTACACTCAAACCCTTGTATGAGCAAGTTCAGACCTATTTCAAAAATCTACTTTTAAGTTGCTTGGAACTTAATAGAATTCCAAAATAATGGATTCTCATCAAAGCTAAAACCATTCTACAATAGATTCAGATCATCTTAGAGAAAACTCCTACTGTACGAACCCGTACACAGGCTGAAAATGAAGAAAATGCACAAAAATTAACAAAGAAACAGAGATATTTGATTGATATTCTCCTTCAAACTCTTCAAAAACCACTAACTTTGATTTTCCAATGATCATACATTTTTTGTTTAGAAAACTCAGACTTCTCAACTGTCATGTGTATGTTTCTCTTTTCAATTGTTTTGCATGCCATCATAAGGGATCAAGCCGGTTGAACGTAGCTTAGAGAAATTTTGTATGTTTGGGTGTGAAAGAAGACCATGCCTAGCATAAACGTACCTATCGAGATGTGTTGGAGCAATTTTTTTGGTCACACAAATTGCAAAACGAAAGTTGTGCCACTTTGCAACTTTACACTGCTTGCATTTGACACTTTTTTCATCAAGTGAAAATTGGACACCACGGGAAAAAAACTCCAAGATAATAAAAAATGAGAGAGGTTATTGTAGAGGGGCCCAATGCGATCCCATAGGCTCAAAAGAAGAGTTTGTAAGCATCACGGTTTTTGAGTAATATCCCATCAAAGATTGCTTCCCTTTTGCACTTTGTACCCTTAAGGGATTGATTCGGTTGAACATAGCTCAGAGTGATTCCACGTGTTTGGATGTGAAAGAGGACCATGTATAATGTAAATACCCATTCGGATGTGTTGGAACAGTCCATTTAGTCACACAAGTTGCAAAATGAAAGTTGCAACTTTGTAACTTTCAACTACTTGCATTTGACAACTTTCTCCCCAAGTGAAAATGCCTCTGAGGTAGAAAAAACTGAGAGGTTATTTTAGAGGGGCCAAATACAATTCCATAGGATCAAACGAGAAGTTTCTAAGCAGCACGGTATTTGAGTAACAACATGCTAAAGTTTGCAGTTATTTTGCACTTTGGACCCTTAAGGGATCGATCTGGTTGAACATAGCTCAGACCGATTCCTCATTTTTGGGTGCGAAAGAGGACCATTCCTAGCATAAACATACCTATTCGGATGCGTTGGAATAGTCTGTTTGGTCACATGAGTTGCAGAATGAAAGTTGTGCCACTTTGCACTGCTTGCATTTGACACTTTTTTCATGAAGTGAAAATTGGACACCACAAGAAAACCACTCTGAGATAACAAAAACTAAGAGAGGTTATTGTAGAGGGTCCCAACATTATCTTGTAGGATTAGACAATATTTTCTAAGCATCACGGTATCTGAGTAACAACATGCTTAATTTTGCATTCATTTTGCACTTTGGACCCTTAAGGGATTGATCTAGTTGAACGTAGCTCAAATAGATTCTGCATGTTTGGGTGTGAAATAGGACCATGCCTAGTGTAAAAAAACCTATTCGGATGTGTTGGAACAATCTCTTTGGTCACACAAGTTGCAGAACGAAAGTTGCACCACTTTGCACAGCTTGCATTTGACACTTTTTCCACCAAGTGAAAACTAGACACCACAGAAAAACCACTCCAAGATAACAAAAACTAAGAGAGGTTATTGTAGAGGGGACCAACATAATCTTGTAGGATTAGATGAGAAGTTTCTAAGCATCACGGTATCTGAGTAACAACATGCTAAAGTTTGTAACCATTTTGCACTTTGGACCCTTAAGGAATCGATCTAGTTGAATGTAGCTTGGATAGATTCCGTGTGTTTGAGTGTGAAAGAGGACCATGTATAGCATAAACATACCTATTCAGATGTGTTGGAACAATATATTTGGTCACATGAGTTGCAGAACGAAAGTTGCACCACTTTGCACTACTTGCATTTGACACTTTTTCCATCAAGTGAAAACTGGACACCACGGGAAAACCACTCCGAGATAACAAAAACCAAGAGAGGTTATTGTAGAGGGGCCCAATGTGATCTTGTAGGTTCATATGGATATTTCCTAAGTGCCACAATTTTTGTGTAATACCCTGTCAAAGATTGCTGTCATTTTGCACTTTGGACCCTAAAGGGATCGAGTTGGTTGAACGTAGTTCAGAGCGATTATGCTCTCTTTTCGATGGAATTAGGTGGGTAGAAGACTTAACTCAATTTTAGTTTTGGTTTGGTTGGATTTCAAGTGATTTTGTGCATTGTAGAAGCCAAGTATTGAGGGTTGGTCTATATACCTTGTTTGAAGGGTTTTGAGTGCATTAAAATCTCATATTAAACCTTTCACCCATTGTATACTTCTGTAACTTGATGGAAAGGCTTACTTAGGGTTATAAAAAATTTGTGTAAATTTTTGTATTCAAGGGAGGCAAATAGAGGGTTTTTAAGTGATTCCCTAGATGTCAAATGGTGCATTTTTTAGTGGAAAATAGTGGTTTAGTGCTAGGGTTTGAAGAAATATTTGGGGGCAGCCATATCTCTTGAACTTTTAAGCTTGTGCAGATCTTTTTGAAGGTTTTTCAGGCTTTGGTTGGTTGTGGGAAGGTTTGGAGTATGGGTTTTCAATAAACCATTGCCTAACTTGTGAAAGAAGACGGTTTTGGGGTTTTTTATGTTAGAGGGCTTATCATGCCCTAAAAGTGGAGGAATTGGTGTTTGGTAAACTGGTTAATGTTTCCCAATTGTAGTTTGTATGTGATAGGAAGAATAAAGGGGGTTGCTTGTTTTGTGAAAGATGATCCAAAAGAGTCTTATGAGGGTTTGATGTATGTTGAATAAGGCTTAAATGGGTGCCTAAAATGGTGGTTTGTTGCAGAGTTTGTTAAGGAATTATGAGTTAAGGTGGGAAAAATAGGTTTGCAAACCTATAAGAGTGACTAGGTGCAAAGTTGAAAATAAGCCAAGATTGAGTTTTGAGTGAAAGATGGAGATTGGAATCCTTTTCTGTTGTGGAAGTGAGTTGATTTCCTCCCTGTATTGCTATCAGAATCACTTCCTATCAAAATCACTTCAAGTTTACATGTTTTTGCAATTTTTTCACTTTAACAACTTTTCAATTTTTGCAATTATACATCATTTTGAAAAATATGCAACATGAACTCCAAAATGACCCCAAACCAACTAACATGACTTATTACATTATAAATTGGTCTAATATGACCTTATTCAATTGAAAAAACTCAAAACACAAAACTAACTTAAGACTTCCATGAACCAAATTTTCTCAATAACCTTGGTGCCCCTGCACCAAATTTTATTATTTCAGTAAATCTCATTACAATGCTTTAGGCACTCTTTTCTTATGGATCTTTTACAATGTCACTCATACATTCAAGATTCTCTTATAATGTCTACATCATAGGTGCTCATTATGAGGTTAACTTCAAATGAGTAACTTGAGATTCCTTCGCAAAGCTTCACATGCTCTTTTATAATGGCTTCAAATCATAATTGAGATTTGTCACGATCATCAAAATAAGGATGTTGCACTTCTTTTTTGGCTGAGATTCTCTTTGATGGCTCATAAATCAGCATTTTCTGCAAGGAGAGACCAATCAATTTTTAGAAGTTTACTTACAAATATGCAAAGTAAAAGAAGAAAAAGAAAGAGCATCCAAAATGGAAATAAAATGAAAATAGATGTAAGGCACTTATAGATAGGCATGGAAGTCTCTCAATTTAGTCACTCCTGGTCATACATCTTCACTGGGAGTTCCAAGATACCTATTGCACATAACACCTCTCATGAATAGAATATCTTGAAATTCAAGATGCTCTTATAATGTCTACATCATAGGTGCTCATGATAAGGTTAACTTCAAATGAATAACTTGAAATTCCCTCACCAAGCTTCACATGCACTTTTGTAATGGCTTTAAATCATAATTGATATTTGTCAAGATCATCAAAATAAGGATGTTGCATTGCTTTTCTAGCTGAGATTCTCTTGGATGGCTCATAAATCTGCATTTTCTACAAGGGGACACCAATCAATATTTACTAGGTTACTTACAGATAGGAAAAGTAAAAGAAGATGATAGCATTGGAATCAAACAAATTAATGTGCATAAGAGTATAAAATTAATAAGAACCAATGTGCATATACATACAAATTAATCCAATGAACTATTTGGGTCCACTTTACTCTTTATTGTGTCAAGTATTGCCTCATGGTTAGACTCACAGACCTTCCACAAGGTCTTTTTCAAAGGTCTACCCTCATATTTGGTCAAGTGAACATTGGATGCCACGACAAAGTTCGAGTAATGAAGAATCTTATGATGCATGTCAAAGTCTTGAAATAGCCAATGTTTAACACTCTTATGTGGGTACCTTCTAAGCCACATTCCAGTAACAACAACTAAGCCCTATAGGGTATTCGATATTTTCTCCATTTATAACTAGGGCCTCCACTTCCTTTGGAATCAACACAATGACACAAGTAATAGTATGTTCCCTCTTTGTTGTCTTCAGCTACAATAACTACATAAACATGTCCTACATTGATATGTGGGGCTTCTATGCCACAATCCTGTAGAACATCGTTAGTATGAAAATATAAACATATAGAACAATAAACATCATAATGGTTAGAGAATTCAATATGTAGTCTACAACAAGTAGTGCATGTGTGATTCATCTTGACATAAAAAAATTTAATCATTTCAAAAAATCTTTGAGAAATACTAATTTGAGGATAATCATTTTGAAATTTATGAAAAAATTGGGTTTGAGTCGTATCCAAAAAATGCTTTAGATGTGGTTCATGGTTCCAACTACCGATTCTCCTCCTTATGACATCCCTTTGATTCAGAGATGGCCTTGTGTTATTCTTCGAATACTCTTCAATTAGTGTTCTCAATGCTTCAACAACTTTTTTATCTTTTTGTGGCAATCTCCTCGAGAATGCCCATAATTCATTTGAATCGATGCCCTCAATTCTTTGTCACCTTTGAATGGATTTTGATAAAAAAATTCTATTAATTTTCATTTGTTCACTAGTCTTTTTAATGAGACGAGGTCTCTTTGTTTGATAGCTTACTAAAGTCAATGTAATGACACATCGAGTGACATTACTATCCTTTGAGCATGAGGTCTTACCCACACTCTCATAAGCATCCATTAGATTCTTCACAATAGTGTTTTCACTTGATGCATTCGATGTTCTCAACCCAAGAGTCTTCATGATGTTTCTATACTTTAAACCCCGCATCATTTCAACAAATAGTTGACATCTTACGGTCTCATTTAGCCTTTCAAAGAAGATTTACCAAATCTTATCAGCATATCTTCTACAAGTGCATGCTGGAATCTTACCTTCCATGTGTTGAAAAATATCCTCATCAATATTAATCAAATACTTTGGATTTCTATGCAAAATTCTAGGTGGTGTTCTCCTAGGCACATACATCTCAACATTAGCAATTTCATCAATATTTAATTGAGATGGCTAGATTGTGTACCTTCAACCAAGGGTGGAGTAGAAGACATACCTTGAGGTTCACATGGGGATGATGGCATACCTTCTTTGTCAAATCCGAGTGATGATGTACTCTCAACTTGAGATGTCGTGGATAGTGTCCAACAATATTCACTTGCAGTAGATGGTGTCCCTCCATATTCACTTGTGGTAGATGGTGTCCCTCCATATTTGCTTGTGCTTAATGGTGTGACCCCATTGTATTCACTTTCAATAGAGGATGTTTCTCCAACTACGGTATCTAAATTTTTCCCTACAACAATGCTTTCATATTTGTTCCCTTTATGCTGCCAATTTTTGTTCTCTTTTTGATGGTTGAGGTTCCTCTTCAATTGGCTTGTTTTCGTCAATCGTTTCCAATTTCTTCTTTTCACAATATTCCCTCAACCATTCTCTCTCCTTTTCTTTGAAAGTTTGGAGCTCTTCGTCTATTATTTTCTTCCTTGTTCATTTCTTCGGAATGGTGGATAATTTTACCTGTAGCATGGTAATGAGATGAATATTATTTCATGGTTTTTGAGTCATTAGATGAACATTTAGATGGGTTGTTTTATCCAATTTGCAAAAATTGTAAAATGTTGTAAAAAGAGCTCCAAAATAGGTTCTAGGTGTTTTTTTCTTAGAACAAGATATTGGTGGACCTTTTTAGCATGTAATTACTTAATTTGGTGGTTCTTAGGCATTGAGGGATTCAAAAGTGGGAAAAAAGAAAATCTTGCAAAATTGTTGTCAAGGTAAAAATGCAAAAAATGACAAATGGCAAAATTTGGAAGTTTAGGAGTCAATTAGGTGAAAGGTTGGTTTGGGTCATTTTATATGGTCAAGAAAAAATTTAAATTTATGGAGAACCTCAAGCAAGAGGTAGAGGGGATGTAAATAATGGAGAAAACAATAAAGAGACCCTGTTTTATATTCAATTTTATGTGTTTTTGCTAGTAAAACAGCATTTTGAAGCATTGTACAGCCTCGTACAACCACATTTTCATGCGGAAGTCATTCATAATGATTAAGCTATGAATCTATAGCATTCTCCTTTTTGTCTCACTCAATTTCATGCAAATTTGAGTAAGTAATGGCTTGTTTATTGAAGACGGTTCAAAACCCTTGCTAGGGTAAACAAAATTAAAAGAAAATTGCATTTCTCTTATTCTAACCAATGGAATCACTTGAAATTTATTAAGAAGGTATTTTTTTGTGTACTCATTCATTTCTCAAAGTTTCAAACCGATTGGTGATGGTTATCTTTTAAAATCATGATGCCCTAGGCCATATTTTGGTGAAAATTTGGGAAAAAGCATAGTGTACAGTGAGAATTAATGAATTTGTTTATGGTTTTTTATTCCTTCTTGAAGATATTGTTTTTAAAAGGTGTTTAGGGGTATTTTGAATCTATTTCAAGATTTGGTTTGGTGATTTTTCAAGTTTCTGAAGTCCATTTAATGACTGTCCTGCCATGACAATGGTGTAACACTCCTAATTTTCAGTCAAGAATGGTGGTTTAGGATACATGTTTGATGAATTATCATGAAGTAAGTTTGGAGAATGATTCATTCATGTTCTATAGAGATATTTATGCATGTTTTAAGCATTAATAAGTGTAAATAGGCTTGGAATTGAGAAGTTGCTTATTGATAGGATCTAAAAGGGCCTAGTTTGCTGATTAGGAGAGTCTGTTTTGAGAAGTTTTCATATTGGATATATCAAAGTTTGGAATTGGGTTGAACCAATTAAATTGATGCTATTTCAAATGTTTGATAATAATTTAATGGATTGTGTGCTTAGAACTCAATTTGATGTCTTGTATCCATGATTTTTGTGAAGGTAAAGGAGTCCTAATTGAATGGACAAGTTGAGATTTGGTTCAGTTTTGATAAGTTTATTGGAGTGAGATTGAGTTAAGTTGTTTTCTTCCTCTAGTATTGCATCAAATCACCCTCAATGGTTTGTTATTTTTGGTAGATACTTTGCAAGATAGGCTACACCTTTCCCCATTTTGCTAACTTATCCTTGAATAAAGAGTCTTGAAATAGTGGATAGAAGGGTTAGAATCCCTTGTAGGTAGACTAATCAAGGAAACATTTAAAATATATGACAACATAGGTGATGAGGTAACTTTACTGACAAGGTAATTTAGAAATAGAGATGAAAACCAAAATAGTTTAAATCGATGCTATCAATGTGGGAGGAGTATATTCTAATTTTTTAGAGACTTGTATAGAAATTTTGGTGCTAGCATAGACAAGGAAATTAGCTAGTTTGTATAGATGTGGTTTAAAAATGTAATTGGAAAGTGTATATAATTGTGTAATTTAAAATTTTCATTGGCAACCTAAGGTTGTAATGACAAACAAACAATTATCAACATGGAATATGCAAAACAACAAAAATGAAAGCAAGCCATAATAGAATGAAAGAAAATGTGTAAAGACTTCACATACCTAAAAAACCAGAGTTTCAAACAGAGGAGTTCTACCCAATTATGTAGCCTAAGTTACTTCTTCTTTCTTCAAACTCCTCAAAAAAATTACTTTTTCAAAAGCTTGTTCCCCTCCAAACTTCAATTGTATATCAGTTTTCACTGGAATTCAAACTTGAATTGATATTATATGCCTTTCAACATGAAAACTCTACCATTTCATGCAAAGGTGGTGGAAAGATCATGAAATAGGTGGTGGAATGTGAAACACATGCATGAACACTTCACAACATCTCTACTTCTTCAAAATGCACTCGCGTTATGAGAAAGTTGGTTTTTTTATAGATTTATTTTCTCTCTCTTTGTCTATTCTCTTTACCCTAATTCTATCTCTCTTCCCTCTACCCTTATACCCTAATTTTATCTCTCTACTCTTAACCCCTATACCCTCAACCCTAAACCCTAATTATATCTCTCTCCCCTCTACCCTTTACTCGTAATACTTATACCCTCTATCCTCTACCCTTTATCTCTCTC
>VDFB02103502.1:0-18342 GCA_007258455.2 Sequoia sempervirens | reverse complement strand
AAAATAGCATCATTAGTGTTTCAAAATAAATTTCTAGTCTCCTTCAAGCTTTCAAGTGAACACTTCAAGTTTCATTCAATTCTATTTAGTTTTGCATTCATTTTTAAGTATTTTTGAATGTGTTTTCAAACATCACTTGTTTCTTAGGTTTTGCATTCATATTTGATCAATTTTATAGTTTAGTTGCACTTAGATCATCTCATTTAGTCTTAATAACTTCATACATCTCCTAATTTGAGTGAACCTAGCTAGCATTTTTGGCCTACCTTTCTCCTTTTAGGTGAAAAACCCTAGAAGAGTTAGAAAGGTTCAAGGTGCCAAAAATCTACAGTTCAACGTAAAAAAAAAGGGGACATTACAGTCCGCCCCACTCAAGATTGCTTGTCCTTAAGAAATACATGCTATCCAATAGAGAAACCTATATTATTATAAATAATATACCGGGAACCCAAATCAACCTCAAGAATTCTCCACACCACTTATGTTTCGCTACTTTGATGTAATTGCAAACTACACAGCTGAATCTCTACTCATAACTCTAAAACATTCTTTCCATCACACATATTTTTGGATTGCAATCATCTATATCATCACTAAACTTGGAAGTGAAGGAGTTAGAATCCATCAACGAGTCATAAATACAATTTATCAAACCTGAATTCAATGTGAGGACCTAAAACCTGAGTTGTTCTCCCAAGGAAGAACACAAATCAGCTTGAACACAAGCTGAAAATAGCCCTGAACAACCCTAAGTCACTTGGTTTTTAGGAACCAAAGGAGCCATGTTAGCTAAATCATTTGTTTCTCTCAGTTGTAACCTTCTGTCAACCCTCCACAAAGAGCCAAAGACAATAAAAACAACATTCTCAATGCTGCAAAAAAATTGAAATTAACTTCTGAAAAACTAATTTCAGTAACTTTAGAATGGAACAACAACAATAAATTTGAAATCTTCTGAAAATAACAAGAGATTTGAGCCATCTAAAACCACAATGTACTAAATTCATAGATAAAATTTCTCTCCAATCCATCAATAAGAGTACAAATGTAATCACCAAATGGCTGGTAGAGAAAGAAACAACACTATGATATCTAAAAATTTGATCCTTATCCCTATAAGGATCATGAGAATCGGTGATTTTTGTGAAAATATCTTGTATTCCATCCATGAATCATGAACCACTAAGAAGTATGAAGTAACTATTGGACCCAAAGAAGAAAAAGCATGAGTTAGAACACCATTCATTCCAAGGAATGGATTGTCCCACAAGTAGATGACACAATTAGGTCCATCTTCCTTCAAGGTTTCATAAGGAATCAACTTGAAACCTCCTCTCTTAGCTACTATAATTTTTTTTTTCCAGCAACTACATAACCCCATTTCTACCACTTCTCAATGTCAAATAGGTTGGATTTATCATAAACCATCATATCCCAAACAAAAACTTCATGGAAAATAACATATGATGGGCATGAATGACAACTCATCAACTCAATTGTTTTCTCATTTGCATACTTGCAATCTGGTGGTCTTCTGGGTGATTACCAATCATAATACACTACTGGATTTGACACCATTTTTGGACAGGTGTTCATTGGTTGTTCAACAAATCTTTGTTGGAAGAGCGATGCAATGGAAAAAATCTTTCTGTCACTATTTTTTCGTCGCAAGGCCGACGACAAATTAAACGTCGAAATAACGGCGAAGAATCATCGATCGATGGCATCATGAAATACCTCAGGATTTCATCAAAATATGGATGAAAACTTTGTTTATCCATCGATGAATTACACCTAAAGTTCGTCGCCGGTTCGATGAAATGGGCAAGCAGTAGCGTCAAAACAATAGAAGATGTTCATCAAAGTTGTGATGACATACTCAGGTAGTAGCGTCAAAAGAACACCAAGATTTCATCGAAAGTGCGATGAAATTAGCAAGGAGTAGCATCGGAAGAACACAAAAATCTCATCGAAAGTACGATGAAATTAGCGAGTAGCGTCAGAAGAACATCGAAAGTGCATCGAAAGCGTGATGAAATTAGTGAGGAGTAGCATGGGGAGAACACAAAAAGTTCATCGAAAGTGCGACAAAATTAGCAAGGAGTAGCGCCGGAAGAACACCAAAAGTTCATCGAAAGGGTGACGATATCGGTAGGGAGTTACGACGAAATCATTGTCACAGCTATAGTAACTTCGTCGAGCCTTTCTGTTGATTCGTCAGTTAGTGTCGTCGAAATTACGACAAAGAAGCAAAATTTAAAATTAAAAAAAAAAATCGTGGAAATGTACCATTGCGGAGACTGATGACTAATCATACATACAGATTGCATATTGGTTTGATGCTTCAAATGATGCATTTCTTATATTGAAAAGTGCATTACCTTATTGAGCTTCTCTTTGTTTTGAGTATAGTTTAATATTCTCTACTTAACAAGGCCAACCAAGTGACGGTGGAAGCTCATTTGGCCCCTCCCCCCGTCATATCACTCTCAATTCCCCAAACCCAATCATATAACATTAATCATTGACTCATCAATAACATATAACATTCATTCATTCATCCATTAATAACATATAACATTCATTAATTAACATATTCACATTCATTTATTAACATATAACATTCATTCATTCATCCATTAATAACATATTCACATTCATTCATTAACATATAATATTCATTCTTTCAGTTTTTACATATTATCAAAAATATGGTTGTCATGATATGATTACAATCACTTGTTTTTTGTTTCTTTTTCAAAGCTACATAAAGTTGAAGTGGAGTATCATTTTCTAAATCAATATTTGTCCCCCCTTTAGTTGTTCTTCCCTCTGCTTGTGATCTTAATGTACGTGTAGTTGTCTACTCATGATGTGGACATTGCTTCAAGGGGGGATCTGCTGCAATAAGAAAGAAATGTTAAACTGGTATGTTTTATTATTATTGTTACAAGTATTTGATTAATTAAAAGAACATTAGAGTGGTTCTCTTTACCTGATGGGTCCACATCATGTTCCTGAACTTTTGTTATAGACTCATGCTCAACATGTTGATCACCCTCGAAATCCTGATCTACAGTTGAAACATGAAAGGTTACACTAATTAATACACCAATTGAAATTAAATATGTTTAAGAGAACATGAGGGTGGTCCTCTTTACTGAATGGGGCCACATCATGTTCCTAATCTTCTCTAGCCTAATCATGCTCAACACGTTGATCACGGTCTACATGCTCTAAAGTTGAAACACGAAAGGTTACATTAATTAATACACCAATTGAAATTAAATATGTTTAAGAGAACATGAGGGTGGTCCTCTTTACTAGATGGGGCCACATCATGTTCCTGATCTTCTCTAGCCTGATCATGCTCAACACGTTGATCACGGTCTACATGCTCTAAAGTTGAAACACAAAAGGTTACATTAATTAATACTCCAATTGCAATTAAATATGTTTAAAAGAACTTTAAAGTGGTCCTCTTTACCTGATGGGGCCACATCATATTCCTGATATTCTCTAGCCTGATCATGCTCTACATGCTCTAAAGTACCGTGATGCACACCATGACCTTCATCTTCACGTTCTGCTCCACCCTCACTAGGCTACATTCCAATGTCAAGTGTAGTATATATTATCATTTTTTGAATGTTTAAAACAAATAGGCATGTAATTACTTTATGGTGGAAATTAATATTGAATAGATTGCACAAATATTCAATTTTAAATAAACTTTATTGAGTTTATTTACCTGCGTGTCAGATGAAATGGAAGATTGTATTTACCCAGTCAAGACTCTTAGGCGTTTAACCACGGCTCCATAGCCTTGCTAGAAGGCAATCTTTAGGTCATCTTCTGTGGGAACTCTGTTGAATTTAGAGCCCTACTTTTTTGCAGAAGATCATGAATTTTGCTTCTATGGTGTTATAAAAAAAAAATTGTTTTCAATTTATTATAATTTGGATGCAATATTTCATTTATTGATACTTACAATTCGTGCGGCTAATTTCATATAACCACCAGAGCCAAGTTTGTGTTTCCCGTGCTTTTCTAGTCTTTCCTTTGTTGCCTTCAAATTGTCAAGTAGCCTATGAAAATTTTGGAATACGTTAGATTATGTAAAAAGAAAGAGTAATCAGTATATAATTACATTATTGATAGTATCACAAATAACATACTACTTTTAAAAAAAAATTAATAGCATTTCCATAGCATACAGACATTGAGAGCATATAAAATACAAAGTTCAATCCATGAATTATAGAAAATAGATATTTGTTGGTTATATTCATATCACTGATTACATTGCACAAAACATACTACGGCTACTTGAAATATTAGATGGTGGCCAGTTGTCTATGCTGCATTTTTTCATACATGTCTGCAAAGGCATTTTCTCGGCAGGTTAAACGCCTTTTCTTGGCTAAAAGCCTAAAACCGATTAACTCAAACAAGCTATGGATGCTTGGAAAAAATCTATCAAAGCATAATGTGTAAGCAATAGCATAGACAAGGCAGTGAACTGTTACAAAAAATGCCTCAAAGAGCTGTGGTCTCATGGTGATGGAATGCCATGACAATCCATAGCAATTTGCTTGTCATGGCATTCATTATGGCATTCCATCACCATGAGACCACATTTTTTTGAAGCATTTTTTCAAATAGTTCACTACCTTTTCTATGCTACCACATTTTTCATACATGTCTACCAAAGCATTTTGTCAAACAGTTCAATGCCTTCATGTTATGGCTAAAAAGTAAAAACCTCAAACAGGTGCTTTTGAACAAGCTGTGGTTGCTTGGAAAAAATCTCCCAAAGCATAATAGTAAGCAATAACATAGACAAGGCAGTGAATTGTTTGAAAAAATGCCTAAAAGAAATGCAGTCTCATGGTGATGGAATGCCATGACAATCCATAGCAATTTGCTTGTCATGGCATTCGTCATGGCATTCCATCACCATGAGACTGATTCTTTGAGACATTTTCAAGCTATTATTCATCTATGCTCTGCGCATTTTTAAATACATGTCACAAAGCATTTTTATCAAGCGGTGATTCATTCTCTTGCTGCTATGGCTAAAAGTCTAAAAGCGAGGTGGTTTTAAAACAAGATATAGATGCTTGGAAAAAATCCTATCAAAGAAAACATAATAGTAAGCAATAGCATAGACAAAGGCTGATGAACTATTCAAAAATGCCTCAAAAGTCTCATGGTGATGAGGCCATGACAATCCATAGAATTTTCTTGTCATGGCATTAGTTATGGCGTTCCATGCCGTTGGGGACCACATTTTTTTGAAGCATTTTTTCAAATTGTTCACTCCCTTTTCTTTTCTACCACATTTTTCATACATGTCTACCAAAGCATTTTATCAAACAGTTCAACGCTTTCATGCTATGGCTAAAAAGTAAAAACCTCAAACAAGTGCTTTTGAACAAGCTTGGGTGCTTGGAAAAAATCTACCAAAGCATAATAGTAAGCAATAACATAGACAAGGCAGTGAATTGTTTGAAAAAATGCCTAAAAGAAATGCAATCTCACGATGATGCAATGCCATGACAATCCATAGAAATTTGCTTGCCATGGCATTCGTTATGGCATTCCATCACCATGAGACTTCATTTCTTTGAGGCATTTTTTCAAAGAGTTCACTGCCTTGTCTATGCTAACACATTTTTCATACATGTCTATCAAAGCATTTTATCAAACAGTTCATTGCCTTGCTGCTATGGCTAAAAAGTAAAAACCTAAAATAGGTGCTCAAACAGAAGCTATGGGCCAGCTTGGAAAAAATCTATCAAAACATAATAGTAAGCAATAGCATAGACAAAGTGATTGAACTATTTCAAAAAAAAATATCTCAAGAAATGGTCTCATGGTGATGGAATGCCATGACAATCCATAGCAATTTGCTTGTCATGGCATTTGTTATGGCATTCCATCACCATGAGACCACATTTTTTTGAAGCATTTTTTCAAATAGTTCACTACCTTTCTATGCTACCACATTTTTCATACATGTCTACCAAAGCATTTTATCAAACAGTTCAACGCCTTCATGCTATGGCTAAAAAGTAAAAACCTCAAATAGGTGCTTTCGAACAAGCTATGGATGCTTGGAAAAAATCTCCCAAAGCATAATAGTAAGCAATAACATAGACAAAGCGTTGAATTGTTTGAAAAAATGCCTAAAAAGAAATTAGGTCTCCGCGGTGATGGAATGCCATGACAATCCATAGCAATTTGCTTGTCATGGCTGTTCCATCCTGAACCCCATTTCTTGAGACATTTTCAAAGCGATTCAACTGCCTTATCTATGCTACTACATTTTTTCATACATGTCTACCAAAGCATTTCCGGCGGTTCATTTTCCTTACAAGCTGCTGGCTAAAGCCTAAAACATGTGCTTTTTAGAAGCTATGGATGCTTGGAAAAATCTATTAAAAGCATAATAGTAAGCAATAGCATAGACAAGAGGCTGATGAAGCTGTTTCAAAAAATTCCTTAAAGAAATGTGAGTCTCATGGTGATGGAATGCCATGACAATAAATAGAAATTTGCTTGTCATGGCATTCATTATGTAACATTCCATCAACATGAGACCACATTTTTTTAAAGCTTATTTTCAAATGATTCACTATCTTTTTCTATGCCACCACATTTTTTCATATATGCAGAAGCATTTTTTATCAAACAGTTCAACGCCTTCATGCCATGGCTAAAAAGTAAAAACCTCAAACAGGTGCTTTCGAACAAGCTATGGATGCTTGGAAAAAATCTACCAAAGCATAATAGTAAGCAATAACATAGACAAGACAGTGAATTGTTTGAAAAAATGCCTAAAGAAATGCAGTCTCCTGCGGTGATGGTCACCATGACAATCCATAGAAATTTGCTTGTCATGGCATTCATCGCTGGCATTCCATCACCATGGAGACTACATTTCTTTGAGACATTCTTTTTCAATTTGTTCAGCGCCTTGTCTATGCTCTTTGCATTTTCATACATGTCTACCAAAGCATTTTATCAAAGCGGAGTTCATTGCCTTCTATGGCTAAAAGCCTAAAGCGAGGTGCTTTCAAAACAAGCTATGGATGCTTGGAAAAAAAAGAATCTATCAAAACATAATAATAGTAAGCAACAAGCCATGAGGTCTCATGGTTTTTTTTTAATAGGAAAATCAGCTCAATTTTATTCATTTTTTTTGTAGATTTTAAACACATTTTTTTGGCAATTTTGAAGTTTGAAACGGAAAAAAAATCATTGACCAAAAATTCAATGATTTTTTCAAAAAATCAGGGAAAAAATCGTCCATCCTACAATTTTTTTAAAAATCGTGATTAATCAAGATTTTTTGTAGATTTATGCTTCTATATCACATACCTTCCTTAGCCCGGTGGTGTCTTTCCTTTTTTCTTTTCATCCTTCTCCTTTCCATCGGACACCAGGTCCTTCCACTCCCTATCTGGAATCATGGGGGGATGCTCGTACTTTTTTTTCTTCTCTAAATGTGACCTATATTGGTCCCTCGCATACTTTAGTTAGGTACCAGCTTTCTTAAGGACCTTGGTTCGATTGAATGTTTTATCACTAAACAACACAACTAAATAGTTAATGAGCTGATCTTTTAAATCTTCATTTTGGGTATTCCACTGTGTATGTATGGTGGGCCTGAAGAGCTTCAATATAATATCACTTAGATGTTTATAAAAAACATCATTTCCTACAAAATGATCATGGGATCAATAGTCTAAAAAGAGCGATCAATAAGTAAATTTCAATTGGATTATATAGAATAATAATTAAAACATTTTAAAGTACCTGGGACCTTCTCTATCTTTATGGGAATGAAATTCTCGGTCACCACAAGTGTGATCGAAAATGTTCCTGTACTAGTAATACGGGAAGATCCAAGAAATGCTGCTAAAACATAACTAGTACCAGTGGCCTCTGCATCCCCAGGTACATGTCTTGGCGCGTATTACGGTATGTGTTATTTGCCAAAGGGTCGCGTTAACGGATGCATGAGTATGTGTTGCCAACATTTCAAGCGATAATATAAATGGATGAGGTTGAATGTGCTTGATGTATGCCTAGAAGATGGGATGGACACTTGTACCAGCCCTTACTCCTCGGGAAGCACTTGTAGTACCCTAATCATGGCTAGGAGCATCACGAGGAGGAAAATAACCCTATAAAAACAACACATATTTTAGTTCATGACATAAAAGAGTACAAAATATAAAACCATGAATGAACTTATGTTATAATTAAAGACCTCATGATAGCTTACTTGCAATTTTTGTAATCTCTCTGTCAATACTTTAACCCTCTCTCTTATCTCCTCTGTTTGAGGCATTTTGAACATCAACTAAGTCATTTCTTCATTGCATATTTTCATGAGCTTCTTTATCGTATCGAAAGGGTTTGCTGAATAAGCCATGTCATCATCAAAAAATATTGACTGCACCTCAATATGGATGCTCTCCTCTACTGCTGGTGCCTTTCCTTGATCAATGAAGCTATAGCAATAATGTAAAAACATTATCGAAATTAACCCAAAAACTTATGAAAAACATAATAATAGAAACATTTTCCTCATTAATATAATTTGTACAATTACAATAGAGGTAAGAAGCACAGTGGTAAAGTGGGTGAAGATACATAGCGATCTATGCTTTGGGCTAAGAGCCTTCTCCATATAATCAATATTACACTGGGCAAAATTAAATATAAAAAAACATTACCAAAATGGGGTAATAGACTTGTAGAAAAAATAAGAATAAAATGGTATATTGGAGTCATTAGTTGGAGGTGGAGTAAAATGGTACGCCGTCGCATTACCACCCCCATAGTAATTGTGTTTGTAACTAAAGCGATTCAAAATTGTAATCAATTAGCAACTCTTCCCCTGAGTTATTGATTTTGCTCCTTTATCTGAATACAGTTTCCCTCGCATGCCTCAAATATGCAATTGGGTTGCTTATTTGTTGACCCAGGTTGTGTACTGTTTATAAACCCTGCAATATTCCCTGATGCTTTTGGCCTTCCGTCAATGTACATAGCCACTCCTTTATTTTGATCCTTATCTTTTAGTTGTATATAATTTGCTGATAGTGAATACCTACACATACTTCGTGTATATCGAACTAGTTGCATCCAATGTTTGTAATTGTAACAGGGTCGAACATACTTCATCAATTCAATAACTTTGTCGTAACAAACCTTTATGCCGTCCATGCAAAATAGGCCCAAACCATGTCGATGGTGCTATGTGATATATCCTCTCGTTGACACAAAAATCGGTGTTTATTGGAGGAAGTTACTTGGGTACCCATTGTTTTCGTAGATGTTTGTACCTCAAGGGCACCTCGATGTCGCCTATGCTCTCATCATCATAAGAACATGACCCCCCTTCAGCAAGAAAAATTTCCATGCATTTATGGAATTTTCTTCTAATCTTTTGACCTCTAGTTGATCTCCCTCTTTTAGACATAGTACATGTCTCGCTTTCCTCTTCTCTTCCTGAATTTCCCTTGCTCGAGAAAGATAGATCTAACAAATACCTATTTGGTGGTACCTGCACTCATAAGGATGTTGGATGAAGTTCTTTCATGGTGATGTGATCCCAAGGTAACATGATTAATCTATCATTTCATCACTAAAATTTCACAGGTTATAAGGTAATCAAGTCTTGATAGATTGCAAGCTATTGTTACTACCGTCCAAATGTGTCCATCATGATGGAGCCTCAAATTTACATCCTGGTTTTCTTTTATTATTGGCTGGTCTTGTTTATCTGAGTGGTGCCTAGGGTTGGAGTTATTACTTTGCTTTCATAAACCCTTGGTTTTCTGTCTTTGGTATGGGTCTGTTCTATTGTTACTTTTTGGAGAAGGTTTTAAAAAGAAAACAACCTATGTCTCATTAACTCGTCTAAGGCTTGGCCCCTTTTAATAAAATGATAAATATTTTATTGTTGGCCTCCTTTTATTTACCAAAGTCTAAGTCGGGCTTGTGCCTTATGTTTTTAAAACAACCTTATGTCATTGACCATCGTTCCCCTAAGCCGCATCCCCTTCCTCAAGTTTTTTCTCCTAAGTAATGTTTAATGTTTTGCAGGGGTTATTTGATTACCATTGATCTCCTCACATATACATCCTGACCGCTCCCCGCCATATCATGATCCTGAGGTTTAACCATCGCGATATTGCAGGTGAGCGCCACCTGTCCAGGGTTGCTGATGTCCGAAAAGAAAATAAAATGATTTAATAAATGCATTGGATTTTAGTGTGTTATCAAATGGGTTACTAAATCGCCTGAGCGGTGCATGTGTTTATAATCAATGGCGATGTTTTAATCTTGATTAAAAAGTTGCTTAGTGAATAAGCCTTAAGACTATTCCTTGTTTTACTTGATCATGGTTACCGATGAAAAGATCAACGATTGCCTACTATATCGCGATCCTAAAGTTTAACCATCGCGATATCGCGGGTGAGCGCCACGTGGATTTCCTTAGCGCTGCATATAATGGTGGGCCCTGAGGATGATGTGGAAGGTGTTTTCAGCATTTTTAAGGAGGACCGCTTGATGATCCTGGACTCAAACAAGAGATCGACCGCTGAGATTTAACTGGTGGTCAAATACACCTTCGAAGCCATTCGAAGCAGGCGGCAAGTAGGTTTTAATGGAAGATGAGACGCCTATTGGCACGTTCATAAAAAGTTCAAGTGTTTAATTGCATCACTTTCACCACTAAGGCATTCAAGTATTTTCAAAGCAATCCAAAGCCGTAGATAGAGCTTTCAAAAGAAATTTCAGCAAGAGTTTGATTTTATGCAGAAGGTGAAATTTCGTGAGTTATTTTCTTAATCACTGTTTTGTTCGAATGTGTTTCTTGTGAAAAGATTTGCTATGTTGATCAGGGTTTTTCTGAATTAATATTTTAGGGTTACTATTTCTCTTGAATTATGGGAAATTGCAAATTCTATTGTGTTTTCATTTTGAGTAGCACTAGTCTGTTCACAATTTGATTTTTCGAGAAGCCCTAATTGTTTAAAATGGTGCCAACAAAACAACATTCTGGCCATATTGACTACATGCAGAGAAATCTGTATGATGATTTCCTTGACCAATTTCCCCTATCAACAAACAACAAGAGGAGGGGTTTGGTTTTGATGAGAGGGACAAATTTCTTAGGTGAAGGATTGAGATAACTCCAACATTGCAGATGCTAGGGTACCAATGACAGGTTTAGAACTATTTAGAAGATGGTATGGCTAGCGAAATGCACCTCATCCTTTTTCAAATGGTTGGAGGTATGATATGGGAAAGCTTGTAGTACTGAATGTGTTCTTTGATGTTGACCTCCTCTCGGCAGTGGCTACGAGATATGATCCTGTCACAAGGGTTATAAGGGATAATGATGGTGAGGTTTTACTGAATGTAAATGCAGATGTAATTCGGAGGGTTTTTTATTTGAGTGAAAATGGCTCATTCTTGGTCCAGATTGACTTCAAGGAGATGAAACAAGAGTATGCTAAGACTCAACCTCTTTTCAGATCAAAATTGCTTCCTCCTCATCTAGCCAGGGCGGGCAGTTCCACGATTCATATCAGCCCGACTGATCAAGAACCTTTAAGGTTAAATTGATTTGTTGATCATTTCTTGGCAACCTTCTACTCACTTTTCCAAATTTTAGGTTTCAGTCCTAATACTGTGATTCCCATTGCCTATATATTTATGGAGGCTCAGATTCAGCATCCCAATTTCTCTGTAATATATGATTATGCTTCTTTCCTTGCTGAAAGAATGCATGAGGGTTTGTTGAACTTATTTGTGGGGGACACTAGTGCTCCTTTCTTTTGGTAGTCTTTGTTAATGCACATGTTCTTATATGAGAATGTCGGCTTCTTCTCAGAGAAGATAGAATTAAGGCAAGAGGTAAATGGAGAAAGGCTACCGGTACAGGCCTGGAGTGCAGATATGTCTTACAACAAGAGGGATGCTAGCTATGTGTAGTTTGACAACTACTTTTCTTCTAGGCTCAGGGCTAGACTAATGGTAAATATGCCAAGAATTTTTGAGGATTTGCATGATTTCCTCCTGCCCAAAGTAAGAAGGCCGGAGTTAAAAGTATGTCATAATTGGGGTGACATCATTCCATACCCTGTAAGCACTATCTTAAGGGTTTATGGTTTCCAAGGACCCCCCCATATTCTTCCATACAATGTACCATCAAGAATGGGATTTGTAGAGGTTTTGTGGCAGCTAGGATGCATCCATGAAGATAACTTGACAGAAAAAGGAAAAGGGACTTTGTTCCCTGATTATACTATTGTCTCAGATTTTGTATTTTCCAAGGGTGGATGGGTTCATTTTGATAAAAATTTTGATGATTACCATTTGAAGAATGGATCCATAAGGCTGCATGATCCTGAGGGATTCTTTGCTCTGTTTAGACAAAGAATCAAGGGTGGAAAATTTTCCCATGTTTTCAACTTTCCTGAAGATTTGATTCGGAATGAATTTGATTTGAGTAGGCAAGAATTGAATAAAGAAAAATGGATTGCCTTTGAGAAATTTCTGGCCCTAGTGCATAAGTTGGATCCGAAATATGATCCATTAATGGAGTTCACTCCATTTCACAAAAGAATTGATTTCCTGATGAGTAATTTCAGAGAAATCATGACCACCCTGAGAACCAAGAAGATAAACTTGGAGCTAGATTTGAAAATCCAAGGATTGAAGGTGAGGCATGTGGAAGAAAGGCCAATTTGTCAGCCACCAATTGATAGGCCCTTATACAGAAGAAAAAGAGATAATAGTAGTGATGAAGAGGTTGGAGACAAAAAAGGTAAACAAATAATGAAAGCCTCATCACAATCTGTCCAAGGGATTAGAAAGCCTGGAGCAATAAAGATTGTGGATCTTGATTCACCACCTCGGGATGACCCTATGGAGCCGCCACCAGAGCCAAGCCCTAAGAGGCAAAGAATTGAGGAACCACGAGACACTTCAGTGGATGAAATAATTTTCACCAATCAAGACATGCAAGTTGGCACACCTTCACCTCCTAAGTCAGCACAATTGGTGTTGACTGATATAGATATAAAAGGACAGAATGTTCAGGATGCAAGGATGGTGGCCTGCAAGGCATTTCTGGATGATGATGCCTTTGTGAAGACTCTTGTGTTCTTGCAGTTGGTCTGGAGGTTGAAACTTTAAGAATATTGAGACAAATGCAAGGAAAGAAGAGAAACAAGGCCTAACAGGTCTGATCAGGAAAATGATGATGAGGTCAAAACTGAGCTAATAGAGCAGTTCAAGAACCTCACTCCTGATGAAGGAAGAAAAATTGTGTCTCAAGCTGGTGTCCTACTTCTCCCTGAATGGGACATTTCTGATGTTGTAGCTTTTAATGCTATCATGCAATCAAATCATCCTATGCAAAGCAGTGAGGAGGAAGTCAAGGCAGCACTACAAGACTTTGCCTTTAGTGAGGAGTATGAAACTTTGGCGATATGGGCTTTAACACCTCAGGGAAGAAAACCAAATGTAGCTGATCTCAGTCCAAATTTAAGGGGTGGGCTCATCATCAAGAGAGTCTCTGAAACTTTAACAACAGAGGCCACAAGCTTAACACTGAATGTGGCCAAATTGGCCCAAAAAATAGCTAAAAGAGATGAGGCTGAGAAGAAAAGCTTGATGGAGAAATATATCACAATGATTGAGGAATATAGTAGGATACAGCAAAGAAATGTTGAGTTGCAATCTGAAGTAGATAGGCTGAGATATGGGCAGGTGGGAGAATCTTCTAGTGCCCCTGCTGCTAGAGCAATACCTACTGCTTCAGGGTCATTACCCCCTATTGTTCCAATCATTTCTATTCCTGGATCCCCAATTCAGACACCTATTGATAGCCATATACCAGGGCCAGTTGAAGAAGAGGTTGAACTTTCTACAGATTCCTACCAAAGAGCAGATGATAAACAAATTTATAGAATTACAGGCTACCCTAAGGGCGAGTGAGGATAATGCTATGGCCAAGCACAATAAGGTGGTAGACACTGTTATAAGGCATTTAAATGAAAAGGTTGATTCTAAGCTGCCTTTTGTACATTCTTTGTATTCTTTATTCTTGGAGGGAATTCAAAATATTAACAGAGACAAGGAGGTGATTCTTCCCCTGGTTGAAAAATGGATCCCTAGGGCCACTGATTTAGACATTATGTTGAAGGCTTCTAGGTTTGATGTGAATAATAGGCCCCAATCATTAAAGCCTACTCAAATTTTTGTGAAATCAATGAAGGGATTCCAGGCCTTGCCTGATGATTTGAGTAAGAAAATTAGGGAATTAATAAAGAATTTTGATGATTTGAATGACACTTTCCTGCCAGATATAATAGATACAAGTGGAAATGTTCAAACATTGCAGCAATGGCAGGAAAAGGAAGAGGAGGTTATTAATGAACAAATTAAATTAATTTTTGATGATTCAAATCATGACTTGCTGGTAAATAGCATGGATAAAATAATTAATACTAGCATGTATTTGGAATCATTTGAAAGGGAGGCCAACCAGGTTGCGGTGAAGTTCACACCTTACAGTACCAAGATGAAGGAGGTGATGGATTTTAATTGGCCGACGGATGAGGAATATCAGAGTTGGGTTGACAAGTACTTAACTGAGGAGGACTGAAGCGGTGTATAGTACCGGAAACTGACAGCTCAATAGTTATGTATAACTAAATTTTGGTTTTGCTCCATGGCGGTTTTGGGTGCAGTTTTTGAGGAGTAACAGATGTTGTGGTTATTTTGCAATGAGTGGAATCAACAGAAAGATGCTTCGGGGTTTGGTGGTTGTGTTTTTAGTTTTGAAATGGGATATAGCGGTCCAATTGATAAATGACATGTGTAATTTCTGGCCCGATGCTTGTTGTTCCTTCATTTTCTATAAGAAGGATTTCAAGGCCAGAAATTAGTTCTGGCAAGTTAGATATTTTGTAGTCGAGTCTAGGTAAAGTTGCAGAGCAAGAAATTGTAAGTACTTTTGTGAATACTATGGCAATTTAGGTTTGGATTATTTTGTAAAGGGTTTTAAACTTATGAAGATCACATGTTTTATAACAGTACCAGCATTTTAAGCTAAGATGATATATCTTGAGCTCGAGTCTCTCCTTTGTACAAACATATCATGTTTTGAATAAAATAATCAAGGATTATGATGTTCATCTCATCATCTCGATGTGTGTGTTTTCTGTCTTGGCTTTAATTCAAAGAATTAATTAAAATGCTTAGATGGAATCATGGATGGGTATGTTTGTAAAAGGATCAAATAAGAAGTATCAGGTTGGGGCAGAAATTGATAATGTTGTAATGCAATATTGTCAGGGATCATATGTCCTGAGTATTTAAATCTGTTGTCGAATTGTGACTGTTTATAAGTTTGACTCGCTAATGGTATATGGCACTGATCTAAATTGTACAAGTTTGTAAATCTTTGTGTCTGTATGTTTTTTCTTAGGGCTTGTCAGCAAATTTGCAAATTAAATGACTATCATAAGATACAGAATAATGTTGCAATTATCTCATGCTCCAGGTAGCTGACATTACTGGTGAAAGGCCAATTCATTTTAGCAATATCCTATTCTGTTGAGCCATTTGTGGGATTATCTGTAATTTGTTAATGATTGTTTATGAGTTTGGTGCAGAGATCATAAACACATTATAGGGATCACCCTCCTAGGTCTTACAGAGCCCGAAGTGTAGGAGGTTATTTTAAAATCCTCGTCAGTTGGTCCAGGTCCTCCAAGCTGCCCTTGATTAGAATTGGCAATTCCATAGGTAGATTAGGAGACAAACTTGGTTAACAACATAAAAAACAACCAACACATCACAAATCAAATCTACTTAACATTTTAACTCCCAAACTTAGTAACAAGTGTTAAATGTGACTATGGTCCACCAAAGGCCATACACAACCAAGGCCTCAAATGTATTCTAATTGTAATCAAAGGACTTTTTCTCTTCATTCAAGTAAAATAAACTTTGAAGGGAAACACCACCAAGTGGTTTATTGACACCTACATGACTAAAAATAGAAGCAAATTAACATTTAATTTCCATATGTCTAAGTGGTTAACGGGGAGGGAGTGTGTACTAGGCTTGGTTAAGTCATCATAAGTTTATGCTTTAGCAATAAAAAAATTTTAAGTCATATTAAATCTTCCTATGTCTAATTGCTAGGAGATTTTTGGTATGTTTTAAGGTAGGATGATTGATGAAAGAGCCCAAAGACTAGATTAGAAGACCAACCTGGTTTATAGGAAAAAACACCAACATGATCGATTTTATATTATATGTGTTGAAGACTTTAGAATTTCAATTACATTAATTTATGGATATGTTGTATCTATAACACTACAAAAACCATATGCTCTTTTCATTTACACTTGCATTTAGAAAATACACATTTATATACATAGATATAGATTTCTTTAATGATTGATATGCCGCATTTATTGTTCTAGGAGAGCATCCAAGAATTGCATTTATACTATGATTACAAATACATATACATACATATATGTGTGTGTGTGTGTATCATTTATATTCAATGTTTTAGAAACAACCCATTAAAGCCCTGGTACATGGATAAAAAAATTCATAAAATCAGATCTCCCATACATGTTTTGTTGAAACTTATGCCCTATTCATGCATCCTACAATTACAGCAGTGTCCACGGGGCCTCTTACACAAGCTACAGTAATCACAAAAAGTGTAAGAGCCACTTTATATCATGTTTGGACTAAAAAACCTTGAAAAACAAGGTAACTCAAATTATGATTTGTTGGTGAGTTGTATGGACAAAATCATTAGCACCAGCTCATTCTTGGAGTCTTTGAAAGAGAAGCTTAACTGTGGTAGTTAAGTACAAACCTTTATAGTGTCAAGGTGAATGAGGTGATCACCTTTGATTGGCCAACTGATGAAGAGTACAAGCATCCACTATCGGTGACACGTGGTAGTTTTCTCTCGCCCGATGCTTGTTTTCTCCCTCGCTTCTATAAATAGCTGATTTCCAAGGCCGTATAATGTATAGCAAGTTAGGATATTTTGGTCGAAGCCCAGATGAAGGCTGCAGAGCAAATTGTAAAGTCTGATGGTTTTAGGGAAAATACAATTTAGGTTTTGAGTCATTCTGTAGTAGGTTTTGAATTCATGGGGATTTGATGTTTTATGACAGTACTGGCATTTGAATTGATATTATTAATTCAAACTCATGTCTCTCCATTGTACAAGCATATCCGAATTTTGAATAAAATGATCAACGGTTGTTTCATTGATCTCACTGTTGTGGTGTGTATGATTCTTTTTTTAGGTATAATTCAAGGAATTAATTAAAATGCATGAATGGGATTCTAGGTGGATATGTGTTGTATAAGCTATTTTATTTTTTCTATCTTATCTTATACCATTTTACGAGAATGGGGGTGCCAATGTACGAGAAGATCTTTGGAAACTAGGCATGAAAATTGAAGGTTAAAGAGAATGGGGGTGCCAAACTTACAGTAATCATTGCCCCCTTGGTGGTCGATTTTCCTCAGGATTGCCCCTCAACCTCGCCCCTCAAGCTTAGTATTGATCTTGTTTTCACTCCTCCAAACTCTTCCTCGGCGATGATATTGACCTTGTTTTCACTCCTCCAAACTCTTCGTCGGTGCTGGTATTGACCTTGTTTTCACTCCTCCAAACTCTTCCTCGGCGCTGGCATTGACCTTGTTTTCACTACTCCAAACTCTTCCTTAGCGCTGGCATTAACCTTTCACTTCTCCAATTTGACGAGTTACAACCTGGTTTCGTTAGCTTTTACAATATGTTAATTAAGTTCAAAATTTTGGCCCTATTTAGCTAGGTTTTAATATTCTACAATATAGTTAAGTATATATTAGCTATATTTTACATAATAAATAATATAATTATTCAACTTATTATAATTAGATATTATACTCTTTAACAAAATTACAAATATGTATAAAATTATTATATTAATAATAAGTATTTTATATAATAAAATATACTAATATAATATATATTTAATATAATAGTAATATATATTAATATGAGAGAGAGAAACTAAATTTTGATTGGTTGTTTCATTTCAACAATCCAAGGATGGCATGTGTCCTTGGGGAGTTATGATCAAGGTAGCATGCCATTTGATTAAAGATATGATAGTTCTCCTTTAAGACCTCTTCAATGTACCCATTGCACACTTAAGGAGACAAATATATATATATATATAGGGAAGAAAATATAGAGCGAGAGGGAGATAA